>CAAKHD010001255.1:1957-35985 GCA_901007705.1 Fistularia tabacaria | reverse complement strand
TGAAAAAAAAAAGGGGGCCCGTGAAAAACTCAAGTGTTGGCTGTTAATTCAACACCCAAAAGTCATTTTTCCCTTAAGGGACGGGCTTCCCCCCCCCCCCCCCCAACAACCCAAGACAAACAGTACGAGCTGACAAACCAAACAAAGCTCTTTCAATAGCCGAGGACGGAGTGATTCTCCGATAAGGATCATTCTCCTTTATTTAGGACAAACGGTCCGAGGTGCGGACGCTGAGATAATCTGTGCACATTGCATTAAAACCTAGTGATCCCCGCTTGTCGAAGGAGTGGTCGTTGCCATTTTCTCACTGCCCTTAGCATCTGACAGCAAGAAACGCCGCAAAAATAAACAACAAATGTACTATTTCCATAAAAGGCATATCATATTGTATTATACCAAGATGTTTATCAGGGAGAGTTAATAAGAGGTAATGCTGATTATCCCCACCGAGCAATTTTTCAAATCTTGCGCCCGTGCTAAGAGAGCCAGGCTCGTCTCGCTGACATCCCTTTTCTATTAACCCGAGACAACATTGTTCCCTTATTTGAGAGGATGGCAGACCGAGAGGATGAAAACACCAAATAAACAATCCTGACCAAATAAAGGGATAGCAAGACTTTATAGATTAGTCCTTCCCACGGGGGCGGTGAGGGCCTGTTTCACAATGTGCTTTCACTCAGCCCATATCTTGAGTTGCGTGAGAGTTTTTCATATCTCACACACTCTTGTAAATCACTATTGAACAGTAGTAACTCAGAGAATGAACTCCAAACACGTCTGCTTTCAATTTAGGGCCCGCGGGCTCTGCCAAGGCTGCGGCAGGCTCTGAGACCACCCCCCTCACCGCAGATTTACTGGCCTCGTCTCTTCTTAGGACCGGCGGAACACCTGCCCTCTTGCACCCCCCTCCTCGCCCCCTCACGTCACGCCACAGCGCACTCCTCACACCTATGCGCCCGAGGGGCGGCCGAGGTGTGGAGTCGGGGGGTGTGCGAAGCTGAGAGAGGGCCTTGTTGGGCGAGATGGGGAAATATTTCGAACCCAGCGCTCCGATCGCATGCAAACAGAAGGCTTGCGTTAAGTCACGGAGAAATGATTGGGTGATTAATTGTGGTTGCATTTCTTACACCCCCTTCATAAGTCTTTTTTTATGGGGGGGGGTCCCATTCAATTGAACTCTGACTTATTGTCCTCAGATAGAGGCATGCTCTTGGGGCCGCCGATGCACATCAGATTTCAGATTCGGCAACTTAAACAGACCTAATGTTGTGATGGAGAGCGACACCTTTTCTCACGGTTATCCGATCACACCATTTGCAGACGACACAGTGGTATTTTCTACAGTCCGATTCTGGCCTTACAGTGCACTTGTACACATTCTGTGGATAACGTTCTCCCCAGGTTAAGGCCCCGTGTGCCAGAAAAGGTTTCGGAACTGGTCGTCACAGTTCGCGCCGTGCTATGGCTCCGGGGGGGCCCACGGCTGAGGATCCCACAGTTATGTTAGAAAATCTGCAAAAGTTTAAGAAATCAGCCTTTTTGAATCCAGCTCAGTGTGCTCCAAAGCATGTGGCTCTATCCCCCAAGGTGTTTTTGCATTTGCGGTTCCGCATAAACAGTTGGCTCCGTGCTCTCGGTGCCTCTTTAAAAGGGATGAATGAAAGTTTAAGCGCACTGCAAGGCAGGTTTTTATAGCACTGGCAACTTAAGGCACTTTACGAAGGAACAAATGACATACAATAAAAGCAAGTGAGCGGGATGAAAACAAAGACCATTGACGCTGACTAGTCTTTGTTCCTCTGCGAGACGCATAGATGCTCCAGAACACGGCTCCTCTATACTTAGTTGTAAATCTGGGGGAAAAAAACAGTAGTCCTGAACTGAAAATCTTGAAAATATCTTGCAAATAAACCCCCCGGGGATTTTTTTTCCCCTTCTTTTTAGAAAAACAGTATAATGTTTTTGATTCTTTGAGAACACGGCGGCCAAAAAAGCAAAAATGGTTATGTGTTGATGATTTTTTATTTTTTATCTTTTTTCACAAATATCCCTGCTACAAATGTTGGCAACATAATTTTTTGAATGATGTTTGTAAGTAGCCTGGTGAGCTCAATGTTTAAGCTTGTGCAAGTTAAGCCCGGCTTAAGCTCAATTAGGAAGCATCAGAAATACTATCATCAGCGATCACTCATTCATTCATTTCTTTCTTGCATTTAGCCGGATACATTCAGCTCTGTTGCGTCCCATCGATCCCCCGGTCATCTTCACACGCCCGAGTGCAAGACCCCCCCCCCTCTCGCCGTTGGCCATTTTGTCAGTCATCAACGCCGCCCAGTCCAGATTTCTCCGTAGGACGACGTCTCCAATGGCCACAAGGTTTCCTCACTTTACTGTATTATTTAATTGCCTCTGTTTGCGCATCCCTTCCCTTATTAGAGCGTTTCTGGATTATTTTGTCAGTCACTGTAGCTGGAGTTGAGCGGTATCTAAATCTATTACATGAATCAGAAGCCTGGAGCGTCACTTTGAATCCATCCTTTGTAGCAGTCCGGGGAAGGGATGGGAATCGATAAACAGAATACGTAAACCAGCGTCATGCAATGAGGTTTAATTGGAAACACGAAGGTGTAAACTAAAGAAGACAGCGGAGTTAAGCGTCGTCAAATGTGATGAATAACGATGCTGTTGGTCTTGGACGTGCGTCAGGATCCCTGTCAGAATTACGAAATGGGGGCTTAGCGAAACAAACAAGGGGCCGAATTCATCACCGGTGACTACTCATCTTGCGCCGCGGTTGTTAATTTCCATTTCTGATATCAGATGGCGAAGTTGCTTCACCCTGCTCGTCAGCGCAGCGATGGCGCTGCCAAACGCAAGAGCCAGGGAGTCGAGCCCTGGGGCGCGTTTGTTCAGCATTCAGACATTATTATTAATTAATAGGAAATCAATTCAGCCGTTCTGCGATAGCAACCGACCACAACCTGAAGGGGGTAATGAATCATCTTGGTAAATAGCTATTTACATAGCAAATTCCAGCACTGGTTCAAACATTTAATTTCACTTTTAAAAATAAAAAAACAAGGTCATTTTAACACTGTGACATGGTCAGAGGGGATCAGAAACCGAGGGGACGTGAGGACGTCTCGCGACGGCGGCCAGAACAATGGCCCGGTATTTACCGATGGATCTACGACAGCTAATCTCCTCCCACATACCTGGCACATGCATAAAGAGCCATCGCCCAGACATATATCATCACGTAACATGAATCCATCCATCTCTTTGTAACAGATAATGAATCTCCGAAGAGCTGACGGTATTGCATCAAAAAAAACAGCTGGTAATAAATAACGTAAACCCAAAGCTCCAACGGCCTGGCTGCGGAGGGACGACGGTCTCACATGAAAAAGCACGACAGTTTTCGAAGAAGCTGAATAATTAGCTTACATTGGAGCTAAGTAGGAACAGAGGGTGGTGGACTTGTGTTTGCTTTCCATTTTCAGCTCTGGCACGGATTCAGGCCACCTTGGAGGATCTGAAAACCATTATCCCGCGCTGTTGGTCAAAAGTGCAGACTGTATACGATATCACAGTATTGTGCCTCACAGCGAGACAGAGGAGGATGAAGATGGAGGGGAAGGCAAGCGGGGGAACGGAGGCAGAGGGGAGGGGGGCGGCGTCAATGAGATATCGTGCGAGAAGGGAAGAACCAAGACTAACAGAAGTTCAACACGCCTCGCGCACAGACATCTCAATTACACCCAGCTCCCCATGTCATTCATGTAGATGTGTTTGGTTTCACAGAAACAAAGCCATCCTCACAAAGTGATGTAATTCACAGAGGCCGTTTGTCCATCTGAAGTTACGTTCATGGTTGTCTGACACACCACCTTTTGCATGCAACACAAGACCGGGCACAGTAATGCCTGCAGACAGGCGCCCCCCCCCCACTATTGTGTCTACCACACGCACCCGGCGAACGCGCTCTCAGAGGGGTCACGCACACATGGAGACAACATCCATTCCTCATACGACTCCAGCAAGATGCTGACTGACTCCCGCAATAAATGTGGATGTGTAAATGTTAGCGTGACTTGATTCATGATTTTTTTTTTAAATCTTATGCATTACATGCATTGTATTTGGTTTGGCTCTGTGAACCATGTTTATCACAAACACAAGATAATGTACCTTTATCACATATAACCCCCAGTGTCATTACGGGCACAAGTATTGATCTTCATCACCTAATAAGGCTCGGACCACAACACAGGAAGCAGAAAAAAGAACGAGAATCAGACTAAACCAGGGCTCAGTTTGGTGGAGACTGTAGACTTGGTTTCCAAGCAGTTGCTGTGAATGAAATCCTAATGTTTAAAAGTGCTTAAATTTGCCTTGTGATGGGCAGTCGTCACTTTTATGAGGGGATATTCTCAAGCCGCTGTAACTCACGCGAGAAGGATTTGTTTTTCCTCTGCCCCTGCACAAAAGTAACGCGTACAAATCAATGCGGTTGCTGACGTTCTCGACGCTAATGAGGATGTGTTTTTGATCATGCGACGTCACACGATGTGTGAGAAATCCTCCGAATGATGTCACCTTCAGTCACGAAACCATTCTTACTCAACTGGGTCAGGATCATAAAAACTAATCCTAAAAGGGGAAAAATAATCACACAATTATATTTTTTCAGAAAACGGGGATCTTCCTGTGGTAAATGTGGGTTAAAGAGTGACAAAAAGAATGTTTCTATAAAAGACGCACATTGGTTTGTTGGACCTGCTGTCAACGACACAGCCAAAACAATGAATAACTGACGTTTTATTTCCCCGAAACTTTATTAACTGAGGCATCCCTGTTAAATTACAGCCTCACAGACGTGGAAAAACAAACCCCATGATTACTCGGTAATTCATCGTCTGCTCTTGTGATTACATAACTTATCGCCTCCCCCTTTGCATTGGAAATCCGCGTCGAATGATTAGCATCGAGGATCTCTCTCTTGCTGCAGATTGTCGGAAAACGCAGTCGAACGCAGCACAGGGCCGGGCTGCCTTCCTGCGCGTGTAAATTTAGCCATGTCTCCTCGCGTTTGCTCTGATAATGAATAATTCCATAATATTTCCCGTGTTGATCAATTATTTTTTTCACTGGAAGGACACGGTTAAAAAAAAGGGAATACCGCTACGGGGAAGAGAGAAAGAGTCCGGGTTGATTTTTAAGATGCAAATTATCCCTCTAATGATAGGAGAGTGGGGCTATATCTTTAAAATATTAGATCATTAAATGAGCTCATGCAAAAGTAATCATCCCCTGACAGCAATCACGAGAGATCCTTAGCAGTCTACCTCCAGCTCTCACGCTAACATATTGATGTCATTTAAATCCTCTTTTAAAAAGAAATATTGCTCGCTTGACACTTTGACTAATACCGTTTTATGCCGTACTGGATATTAAACAGGTACGGTACAAAAGCAAAGATGATGATGTTGCTTAGTCATCTGATTAAATGCCATAAATATGAACCATCAAATCACATCTGACAAATGATGATTCCCCGCCCCTCACACTCAAAGCAAGTGCAGTCTCCTTTTTTTTTTTCTCCTCTCTCCTTTTCTCTCCTTTTTTTTTGCATCGTCTGACCACCTGCATGTTGCATGCTAGTGCCAGTTAAGACATAAAATAAATGAAAGCCAGACCTGTGCTTTGGGGGCAGCACACTCCCTCTGCACTGTACACAACAGTCATTAGGCAACCCATCTGCTCAATGCTTGCATGCTAAGCTGTAATTTTCGGACTCTGGTGTGTGTGTGTGTGTGTGTGCGTGTGTGTGCGCACGGGCGTGTTTGTGTTTCTGCGTGTCCGTGCGTTTGCTAGCGAGGCCGGCGGTGGCAGGCTCGGAGTAGACGCTTGTGCATGTGTATCTAGTGTCTGCCATTATCTGGATGTCATCATAACCACAGAAATCAGGGTCTGATGGCATCTTCCCCACCCCTGCTCCGATCCCCATCCGGAGTCACGAGAGCTGCTGACCACACACACACACACACACACACACACACACACACACACACACACACACACACATGCTGAAATTGACGCATAGACACTGCATCATGCTTCCACATTTTGTCGGTAAACATCTCCAGATTGATGAAGCAGGATGGAATTCCTGCCATTGTGGGAAATGTGCCCAGAACCATTTGTAAACCCTCTTCTCCGCCGCCTCCTAACTCTTTACAGATTGTAAAAAGCTGGATTTGTATATTAGGTTACTCCTGAGGTTTTCTCTGTGGGTCATGACAGCCCCCCAAAAAAGCAATCACACTATCTACAGTATTTATCTTTCTCAAGCTGAGACCTCGCAGGTTTAGTAACATCCATTAATTTCCGCTGTGTTTTCTAGATCACACAGACGCTACACTAAAAGCCCCTTGCTTCTGTGTACATATGCGGTCGTAGACTTCATCACAACGCTGACAACACTACGAATGATAGCAATTTACTGTAGTGCGACGTATGTTACACATTTAGCCGAGTGGCTTTCTCCTGTGGGGTGGGGGATGTGGGGGGTGGGGGCGGTCATGACTTTCCCCCTCACCAGTCTGCAGTCGTGTGGGAGCGCCGGCTGCAGGTCGGCCTTTGCTGCGGTCGCGGCTCAACTTTAGCCGGATGCGTCATCAGCTGCAACAGATTGCATTTAGTGTGACACCGTTTATTTTATTGTTCTTAGCACGAATGCCGCTCCTCTCGGGACAGATCGGTTTAGGCGACCGGAGTGTCACCCACCGCAGAGCGGCCTCACCAAATTCGGCTTTATTTTTTTTGGTTCATGATGGAGAAAGGAAATTCCTGAATGATAACTCATCCCCTTAAGGTTTTTGTTTTGACCCTGATTCTCCTTTATGGGAATCTGTGAAGATTTATTTATTTATCTTGTGAGATTCGCCTTTTCAACCGCGTCGTGGCAGCGCAATGTACGAGAAGTGATCTCATGAAATGCGGGGGATCGGAAAAGCACAGCGAGTGAAGCAGCCCCCCGCGGGAGGCCAGACATCCGCGTCAGAAACACTTGACATCTCAAAACTTGAAACTTTTCTCCGCTTTTCCCCTTCGTTGTGATGAAACACGCGAGACGCTTTTAACGATTTTAGAAATATTATGTTACTCTTTGTGACTGACTGGAAAATCTCACAGAGATAAGGTGGATTGCGACAGAAATAAAGAGGATTCTGACGGACGAGTTTCAGGAGTCAGGCGTTTGATCTGCGATCTGAGCCAAATGTGCAGGATAGTGTTTGGAGCTAAAGTCAAAGTCAAAATCAGCTTTATTGTCAATTTCTCCACATGTTCTGGACATACAGAGGAATCAAGAGGATGTTTCTCACAATCCCTCAGTGACATGAAATTAACAAAATAATGATAATAGACTGCAAATTAAACAGTGAAGTGCACTATTACATTAAGCAGTACACGTTAAACTATAAGGTATAAAGTGCACGCAGATAAATACTACTGGTAAGCTGAAAAGATGACGGACATTTGACGGCATGAAGACTGAAATGTATAAATACATGTAAACTGAATATAGAGAGAAGCAGTTTTTGTACAGTTTAATGCAAACATCAGTTGTAATACCATTATAGTACATGGTATCATAGCAGCATGATGTTTTTTTGTTTTTTTTTACTTTACATATGCAGTCATGAAGACTATACTCACCTTGACAAAATATTGGCATTAAAAAATACTACCCAAAAATTCAATTCATCATATGCTGGTTTTGAATATTGCATTGCGTTGTCCAGTAAGCTGCAGTTGTTTTCAATCCCTCATGTTCTTCTGAAGTGTTGTGAATGTCTCACTAAATTATGGAAAACAACAAACCAGAAAGTAAACCCACAAGTAACAGTAATTGATTAAACTTGTGAAATGAAGAGCGAAGGGAACCTGCAGGCCGGAGAGGAGTTGCGCGCAGCTCCTCTCCATTACTCACATTCTGACAAGCCATTTCTCAACAATTGCTCCTCTGAGTTTCGCTGCATGCCAACACAAATCCCCCTTCCCTTACTCCAATGCAAACAAGTCAAAGGGAGTTAATCAACATGCTTCCTGTCTGCTTGATTTGACGCTGTCTCGTGTAACAGACAAAAGCCGCCACACGTCTTTGGTCGGACTGGCGGGGCCCGTGGCGTGCGTTACAACTAAGTGTTTCTGATATTTCCTATTTACAGTTTGATTTATTCTCTGACGAAGATGATTTACTCAAACCCCTCTGGAGAGCGGGGTGTATCGTGAGAGGGGCTGAAGCAACTCATGAAGAGGGATGGGGGAAGATTTCTAATATGGTCCTGACCTAAAAACTCAAGATACGTTTTGTGTCACATCCTTTTGTAATCTCCAAAAAAAGAAAAGGAAATCTTAGCTAGCCATGCGGTTACAGGACACGACGGCAAGTGAGACTCGACCGACCAAAATCCATTTCTGATAAACTCAAACTGCCCATGTACTCAAACATCCACAAACTCTGACGAGCACTCCCGCTTGGAGCACGCATCACACACATACTGAACTTAGTTGTAGCGTGTGATGCTGAAGGAGTGTGTGTGCATTTGGCCGCCGTGGTCGGCTTTTGGAAATTGGATTTCACTCCGCAATAATAGCCGTTGCATAAAATTGAGACTCGCTCACGTCTACATACCTTGTAAAAATGAAAAGGGCAATGAAAAATAAAATGAGAAAAACATACTGGCAAGTCACGCATCTTGCACAATTTAGGAAGAGCCGCCACGACGTCCTTGGGGATTGACCGAACAAGGCTGGCAACGATGCACGTTCTTTCGTGCGTGTTAGCAGAAGCGCGTGTTGTTAAGCAGGTGTGGATTTACATTACACACACTTAGTTTCCATTATAACACTGTCCGACTGCATTTTCCGAGCCGTAATGAATGCCGGACAATACACACTGTATGTATATATAAAATGAATCACAGGAGTGGGAACGACCATGTGTGCGTTTGTGTTTGTGTGATTAATGATGTATTAAGGAGTTGGCTTGGGTACAGGGTGCGTTGGCATCCTTGTGCGAGCACTTTAGTAGTCAGGAACGTTTGTAGATGCGGGGAGCCTGCTGAGAGAGACACGCAGGCATCTGCAGCCAGATGCTGTCCCAGTGTTTAAGGACTGTCAAAAACGAGATTAGGTTAGCTCCACCGGGGCTCCTCGAGTCAGTATAATACAGTTTTTGGCAAACAGAAATTAAACCGCTTATAAAACTTTGTATCAACACGCAGACACCAGATCAACATACAAACTTTCTCAAATGAATCATGAAGGGTGACCTAAAAAAGGGGGGGCTTTTTAAAGGTGCTTACATGGATTAAGGCCATGGTTTGAAATCCCTGAGTAATGCTAGTAGGTTTAAGTTGCAAGCTCGGACAAATGAAGTCCCTGGCGCTCGGCTGGCGACAGAGATGGAGCGGCATCGAGCCTCCGCCGGACAGGCTCGCTGCCTCCTTTTCAAATAACACAATATCTCTCCTCCACAGCCAGGAAAGACCGTTTCAGAGTGTTGGCAAATCCATCAATCTGTGGCAGTAACAGTCTTTTCGCAGGTATGTGAGGAAGCCTAAAGCCATATAACTCCGGGAGGTTCCACGCTCATTGAGAGGGACCTCGCATGAACGCATGGGGAGCCTTTCGTCTCAGACCCTCGGGGTTTTCCGGGGTTATTCAAATCCAGACGAGAGGTGCTACTCATTGGTTTAGTCTTTCCACTGAGTCAAAATCGTGTGCAGTTAATGAAACGTTGACAGACAGGAAGCACGCACCCATGCCAGAATGATGCATCTCACACATGGGGGTGTGAGCGTACTCATACATCATATCCAAACACACACAACTGCTTCTGCTGAGCAGGCTGAATATTTTGGTTTTGATGGAATAACAGCAGACAACCGCCGAGTGGCCATATGTCAGAGACGTAATTGTCATGACGGATAATGTAGGAGAGACAAGTGTGAGGATTGCTTGCAATCGTTCTCACAGAGGTAATATTCGCTTGGACATTTTTAATATTTCCGAAGTTGGATATCGGCGTGCGGACACAGCCTCCCCTCAAGTTTTGCTGTCAGTGATTCCAGTCTGGATATTGCAAAAATTATTGCCAAAATGACCTCAGGAGATGATGGAATGGAGCTTTTCACCCATTCGCATTTTTTTAATAAACCAACGGTCCATAAATAGTTGAGTAAAATTTTTCGGAAACTGCAGTCTGTGCAGTTATAAAGTACTTTGCCGGCTGTGATTTACGGTGACCCCAGAAGTGAGGTTGGGAAGCAGGAGAACAATGCGATGCTGCCAACAGCCTCTCTGAGAAGTAGCCAGGCTGTTAGGAAAACAGTCACGAAATCCGTTTGATACGAACCTGAATCAAAGCGCTAACTCAAATTTGACATGCACCGCTAGACTTCATGAGATTTTTGCTGCTCTGGAAATTCAAAAGTATGCAGACTCAGTTTGTATATATACAAATGTATATCGGTTGTACTGCTGCTACATAGCTGTCAGCCGCCTTACTTATCTGAGCATCGGTAGTAGGCAGGTAATAAACCCATCATTTAAGAAGATGAATGACTACTTTAACTTTCAATTTATGTGTATGTTTCTTGTGGAGGACAACCCCTTTCCTTGGTGGAGAGAACCTTTACTTCTGCAACTTTCCTTTTTGTGCACATATACACTTCAAGTCACCCTGATTCTTTCAATTTTTGCTCATATTACCCTGCCTCTCATGTCATCAATTGCAAAGGCATGCCATGGCGCTTATGTGACTGTCAGAACAAAACAACCTTGAAAGCGTCGCTTCAAAAGTATAGTGACATCACAAAAAAAAACACAATTTCTCTGCAAAATCCCAACAAAGACCTGTTGTACTGCTTTGACATAATCTCTTGCCTGCCTGTTTAGTCCATGAAGGTTCATGAGAAATTAAAATACTGATTGTGTCACTTTCTGGTGACTGTCTGTATCTTGTATTGAAAATTGCAGATAGTGACTCCAACCTGCTGCAGCAGCTCCCAGTCCCAGTTGAACCTCCGTCTGAGGCGATCCAACAGCGCCATCTATAGGCGAAATGTAATCCCCTGCGCTTCTTGCCACCCCGAACACACACACTACCACCCCTTCGCTGCAAAACACAGCACAGGCCGGGCCACTGACTGTCTCAGAACAAGGACGAGGAAGACCTCAAAGATGTCCGACATGGAAGATGACTTCATGTGCGACGACGAAGAAGACTACGACCTGGTATTTGCGCCCGAAATTACTTCGCTTGCTCTTGCTGATACTCTTGAACCAGTAGCTAGCTTGGAAGCGCCGGCAGTACGGGCTAGCAGTGTTAGCTGTTTGGTTAGCTTGTTTGCTAATGCCAAGCCTAAAGCAGTCAGCGGATGACTAACGTTGCCCTCGGGGTTCTATACGCCACATAGCCCGTTAATGCTTATAACAGCTACCGTGTTGTTTAGCTCACTGAATATGTTTGCATTTAAGTGTCAGCGGGTTAGTTTTACACCTTTTGCCACCAAATCATCCGGCTAGGTAGCTAGCCGTGACGCTAGCTAACGGCAGCTGAAGCTCAAATAGCAGAATATAACATTGCCGGGCATTAGCTCCCTGGCAGCGTGTGTCACCGGGGAGAGTCTGACTTACACGTTGTCGTGAAAAGTGGAACCTACCCATTATGACTGTTTTTGTGATTTCAACTGTGACATGCACTTAGGAATACTCAGAAGACAGCAATTCAGAGCCAAACGTGGACCTGGAAAACCAGTACTACAACTCCAAAGCATTGAAGGAGGATGATCCCAAAGCAGCACTCAGCAGTTTCCAGAAGGTGGAGTGGTGCTCCATGAGAATGCTGGCTATTTTTCTTGTCTTTTTTTCAATAGCCAATCATTTACTACCACATGATGGTGTTATTGTCTGTGCAGGTGTTGGAGCTAGAGGGAGAGAAAGGAGAATGGGGGTTTAAAGCACTTAAACAGATGATTAAAATCAACTTTAAGCTGGTATGTTATCAAATATTGACTATGATGCGTATGCTTGTATTCCTCCAATGATGAATATGTGAATTGAGTTTTTGCCATGGATCAACCTTGCAGACCAATTTCCCAGAAATGATGAACAGATATAAGCAACTGCTTACGTACATCAGAAGTGCTGTAACCAGGAACTACTCAGAGAAGTCAATCAACTCCATCCTGGACTATATTTCTACCTCCAAACAGGTGTGGATAGATGCACAAAAATATGGAGTCTGTCTTATGAGTTGTCTTTAAACCTGAACTCTAAAACATGCCCTCCTCACTCCCAGATGGACTTACTACAGGAGTTCTATGAAACCACACTGGAGGCTTTGAAGGATGCAAAAAATGACAGACTATGGTTTAAAACGAACACAAAGGTACACAAAAAATGACATGTAATTTGACACTTAACACTTTTTGGTGAAAAAGTGTGATCAGAAATTCCTTTCTCCCCTGTCTGTAGCTTGGTAAGCTGTATCTAGAAAGAGAAGAGTATGGGAAACTTCAGAAGATCCTCCGGCAGCTACACCAGTCATGTCAGGTACTACCTTTTTTTTGTCTTGTTTTTTGTTTCGTCACTAACTGTTATCCCTATAATTTTAGACAAATCATATGCGCTGGCAAGCGTCATACAGAATGTCTTGTGTAGTTTTTTTTTAGCCTTTGTTAATCACGGATCATGCTGAATAAATAAATGCAAATAGACAAGCAGATATTATGTTAGCGCAAGAGGTGATTGTGTTTATCGGGTGTTTATCCTTGTGTTCACAGACAGACGATGGAGAGGATGATCTGAAAAAAGGCACGCAGCTGTTGGAGATCTATGCATTGGAAATTCAAATGTACACAGCACAGAAAAACAACAAAAAACTGAAAGCCCTTTATGAGCAATCACTTCATATTAAATCTGCCATTCCTCACCCGCTTATCATGGGAGTTATCCGAGGTATGACCCTCCTTCGCTCGTGACTTTCACACTCTGTGCTATCAAAGCTTTCCGATGACTGACCTGTGCTCGTTCGGTTCTGACCAGAGTGTGGCGGCAAAATGCATCTGAGAGAGGGAGAGTTCGAGAAAGCTCACACAGATTTCTTTGAGGCCTTTAAAAACTATGACGAGTCCGGAAGCCCAAGAAGGACGACATGCCTGAAGTACCTGGTGCTAGCCAACATGCTGATGAAGTCAGGGATCAACCCCTTTGATTCGCAAGAGGTGTGAAAGCCTTCGTGTGATTTTTGTGCTTCACGCTGTATCTAAATATACAAAAAACAGAGAAAATAATAGACCTTCTCTGTGTTTTCTATCAGATTGTGTGGCAACAGTGTGTCTAATCAGAATATTGTAAACATGGAGTTTTGTATTAGCCCCAAGAATAACTTTTCTCATGTCTTTCAAAGGCCAAACCATACAAAAATGACCCAGAGATTCTAGCGATGACAAATTTAGTAAGGTAAGTATGCCTCTGTGTTACCTTAAAAATGTTTTCCAACCAGTGTTATTTTTTGGGGGCAGCGTGGCGCAGGAGGTAGAGCGATCATCCTTGGAACTGAACCTGCCTGCCCGAAGTGTTGTTGAGCAAAATACTGAACTCCTAACTGCTCCCCTGGCACTGGTAGACGGCAGCCAACTGCTCCTGGTTCATCCATGATGGGTTAAATGCAGAGAACAAATTTCCCCATGAGAGATTAATAAAGTATACATTATTATTATTATTGTTATCATGCCGTTATTATTGATTGAAAAGTAAAACAACTAAACCACTTTAAACATTGCTCCTTTTCGATCGCCGCTAACACAAGTCTCGATTGATCTGATGTGATTGTATGGGGGCAGTTGTTCAGTGCGTCCTCGCATGCAAACTCCTTGATCACTGCTTATCTAACCTCACTTCCCATCGCTTCTTGCAAAGCAACATAGTAGTATTTCCATTTGAGGCAACTGTGATTGTAACGAGCGACAGTGACAAAACTAAACACAACCTCGCAATTTTCATTTTAAGCGGAGGACTTTGTGCGCCACCACATCGAGATATTTTCCAGGGTACTTGTTTTGTTTATTGAAAAGATGCTGTTTTGTTTTACATGATTTGGCTACATGACACTGAAGGAGGCAAAGATTGCTGGGCGAGACTGGTGGTAGAGGGCAATATATTTTAACAAGAGTGAGGGAGACCGACGGTGCAGATGAGTGCCACAATTTCGTTTGTCTATTCAAACACGAGCACGCACCAAAAGCGCAGTATCAATCTATATTATCTAAATTGTATATTATAACAATTCTTTATTAAGACGGAGCCTTTACCCCGTGGAACGGAAATAATAATACCAAGTACTGAGCCAAAAAAGTAATGCAGGGCGACTTAGGGTGGTTCCTCTCAGTCATGCCTCATTTATGCAGATTTTTTTAATTTCTATTCCCTCAAACAATATGTTCGCATCTCTCATAGCATTTCGCCATGGAACCAAGTACGAAGCTATATCATTGTTGTTATACAAAGCTGTATCGTAAAGCATTAGCCTTTCAACCTTTGTGCAGATTTTCTTTGTATAGCAGTCAAGATTGTAAACTGACGATTGTCTTCACTTAGTTCCTCATTGTCCTCCATGTTCTTGCTGGCTCTGCTTTGGTCTCATGTTTGTATAAATATTAGGACCTGTATTCAACGTGTATTTGGTTGCATGCATAGATTAAATGTTGCTATTTTATAAACAACAAACTGGAAACACACACCCAGAGTTGTCACAAGAATAGTGTTTACATACATCGCTAATATTTTTGATTGTGTTTGACAGCTGTCAGGATGAGAAGTTTTGCGCGGGTCATTTTCACACAATGCGGCGAGCATAACAACACGGACTTGTTTTTCCCCTTCCAGCGCCTACCAGAACAATGACATCACTGAATTTGAAAAGATCTTGAAAACAAATCACAGTAACATAATGGACGACCCCTTCATCAGAGAGCACATAGAGGGTGAGTGAACGTGACTTGTGCGAGGCGCAGGGGGGAAAAAAAAGATATCATGCTCAAGTTTTGCTGACACGGCGGTGTTTCATTTCAGAGCTCCTTCGGAACATTAGAACCCAAGTACTTATCAAACTCATCAAACCCTACACGAGAATACACATCCCCTTCATTTCAAAGGTAGGATGAACTTTTCCTTTTACTCAGCGGTTTGTTATGAATGCCATGTCCTTTCAATAAAAACAAAAAGTGCATTGAAAAGATATTCCCACCTCAATTTTTGTGCTTGTTCAGTTATTTTTGCCCTCATGTCAAAGTGGTTTCTGTTTCGTTATTAATTATCTATGCAGATGCATGATGTTTTAGTTAGATTAAGTTACGCTTTGTCCACTCAGGTAGGTAACCTTTCTCGAAGGAATGACAAACAACTCCCAAGATTAACCGATCATTGCATCTCAGAACTGGTGCAGACAGGATTTTCTATCTCATACTCTCCGATTGTTTTCCTGCCATGGAAATCCAAAACTCTAATCAGCTGACATGCTTGTATGACAGATTTTGGTGTTTTCCAAAAAAAATCCCTGCTGCCTTTTTCTTTTATGGTGGCTTTAAATCAGCTGACTAAGATTACGACCAACTTCACTTTTTATTCTCCGTCGGTTCAAATTTATGAGCTTCTTGTTTGAAGTATTACTGTGGTTGGCTCTCTTGAAGTTACTGTGTTTGCATTTTTGGGGAAGATCTCACACCTTTGGAATAATTTGTGGATAAAATCCTTCCTCGCTCTTTATTTTAGGAGCTGAATATTGACGTGTGTGACGTGGAGAGCTTGCTGGTACAGTGCATCTTGGATAAGTAAGTTCCTCCTTTGTTTTCTGACTGAGAAGTGAAAAATGAAGCACGTTTCCTCTCTATAAGTACTTTTAGTTCCCCATAGTTGGCGTCCCCTGGCTCTTAAAAGCATCGATGGAATGACCTGATGGAGAAACCGACGGCCGCTTCGCTTGAGCATCACGCTCTCCTTTACTGTTCCACAGCGATTACATGGAAATGCCTAGTTAATTGAGTTCAGAAGGCATTTAAGAGTTTCACTTCGCTCCTTGATCAAACAATAGTGGTGCTTGATAGAGCAAAGCATTAATGCTCTAGTGTCTGTCTACTAATCTGAATCTCTCAAATTTGAGTTCACCACTTGCTTCGCACCTGTTGCTCACTGTCTTACTTTTTTCCTTTGTTTTTTTTTCCTCAGCACGATCCATGGCCGCATCGACCAAGTGAACCAGCTACTAGAACTGGACTACCAGAAGAGAGGAGGGGCTCGCTATACAGCTTTAGACAAATGGACAAATCAGCTGAACTCTCTCAACCAAGCCATTGTCAGCAAGCTCACATGATGGCATTTAAAACCAAAAGACAAGGAAATGGCATGTTTGACTACATCCATAAATTATGCTACTGTGCTCCTTCAAGTAATATCGTCTAAATCCAGAGACACAGCGCAGGATTTGAGAATTCCACCAATTCCAAGAAGACACCAAGAACCCCTAGAATATGTCGAAAGTATGTTGTTTTGTCCTGATGAGAGGAAATCACAGACACTTCTTTCTGTTTTCCATGTCTCAGATTGGCAGATCCTTTCACGTGCAACATACAAACGCTTTGGTTGTTTTAAAGAAAAAAAGTTAATGTGTGTATGAAAGAGTGTGCACAGTATTTTAATGTATACTGTTGCCTGTCGGTAATAAAACAAATTCCTCCGCACTAAAATGATTCAGCTTGGAATAAAATGGTTTTAACTGATATAAAAGAGGCACAATGGATTACATTTTTTGTCTCCGAACTTTACTCGGCGAACAGTGTTTACGTAAAGCGCTCATGACGCTCTCCGTCCTCCAGCCAGTCACGGCCGCTCTGCTCGTAGTCCGCTTCCGTTCAGGTGACTCCCATTTCCCCCTCTGATCATTTTCTGTTAGCCCGCCACCCGAGCCGCTAGTCCGCGGGGCGAGCAGCCTGCTGACGCAGCACCGCCGGGGTTCGAATCGCCAGGACCTCGCCTCCGGGATTATTAATAATTGCAATGGAGAAGATAAAGGGGCCTCAATCCTGACGTCCGCACGGTGGTCAATGACAGTCTATTGCGGCGTCGGAGACTGACATGGACGCAAGTGACCGTAAGGTAATATTTGTCATTTTTTACCTTTTATTTTTAGCACGTCCGATTGAAAGCACTGGTATCAAGTCGAAGGAACATAAGCTTTTTTTTCTGTCTCGCCTAGGCCCAAAATTCGACTCTTAGTGACAGTACAAGATGCTTCTTTAGCCTATAGAATGTACTGGCTGTTGCTTCGTTATGAGTTGAAATGGTAATTTTTGGCTCATTAGAAAAACTCACAACATTATTCAAATCCAGCGAGGTGTGTTTTAAAGGGCGGCTGCGAGGCAAAGAGCTCTCGTTTGGCTAGTAACTGAACGTCAACAGAGCTAACGGTACCCGCAGTTAATCACAAAATAGTGAATAAATCCTAAGATGTCACCCGGCGCGGCGAATGTGTTAGCACTCGTTTTACGTATTACTTTTGATATATTCTATACGTTTAGAGCTGCCGTGTATAGTAATCGTGCTCGCTCCTATTGCTAAAAAAGCGACTGTGTATTCATGCTAGCCGGGCTAGCTAACAAAAGCTAAACATCTTTCCTGGCATGTAACGGGGCTTGCCATTTTATTTAGGGCAACAGCTGAGCGACAGCTCTACACTTCTTGTTTTTCCCTTTTCGGCGGCATCATAGCATTCTTCCACAGGGGCAGAACATAACCGACCGGCTTTTAGGTATGAATTTTTCTCGATGAGAGTACTGTTTGCTGGAGAGGCAGAGAGGTTTCAGGGAAGGTCCGGTTCCTCTGCATTTCGGTCGTTCCTGTGACATTGTTTGTAATGCAGAAAGTTGAGTTTCTTCGTCAACGTGATTGCTCAGTCCTATGTTGTTGTTGTTTTTTTGGATGACCCCATCATCGGCACGTAGCTGTTAACGTCACCTGTATTGTATTCCCCGATTGACAGTATCTGATCACTTGTAATCTTTTGTCAGGTTCACATTTACTTTTTACCCCATACACGTCCCCAAATGTAAACAGCTGCCTGCTCTCCATCCCACCAACAGCCTGCAGCCCTGACACGGATACTGTGAGGGTGATTTGCTTGAAAGTTAAATAAACAATGGCTTGTGAGCTCAGCAGCCCCCGGTCTCTCACCGCGCTGAGCTCTGCCATCCGCAGTGGATGCACATCTGGGTCTGACCTCACTGCAGCTTTCACAATCACAGCTATTCTCATTCAGCCTCTCACTGACAGGCACACTCACACACGCATGCACACACACACACAAATCACTGAAATTGAGAGGCCAATGTCTGTTGCTGTAACCAGCACATCTTATTTAAAGGTTTCACTTGCAGGTTCACGTGGGGCCTCCAATTCTGTAGATGTTGTATAATTAGCTTATCCCCTGTCTCTACTTTATCCTCTCAAATGTAATCCTTTAACGCCTGTGAGCGATACGGTGCCAGCATACAGGTTAAAATCGCATCCGACACCAATAAACTTTACCCCTGAAGGGGGGATTCTTGAATGCCACCATCTTTCATTCCTGTATTTGTGTGGTTAGTTTTGCAGGAATGGGTGAAACGATTCAATGGCAGCATCTTTTTTTTCCCTCCAAAAACAGGGTGACTTCCATAGATTATCATTGGAAAAGTGAGAAAAACACCCACAGACGGTGGCAGTGGGAGACAATAGCTGTCTGTGTCACATCCACTGCCCGCACTGAAACTCTATTCATGCATCCCGACCACTGTTTCAGAGAATTTAGGAAGCCTCTTTGTACTCTGAACCCTGTCAACTCTGCATCCTTTGCAACATAGATGATTTTAATGGGACCTCTTGGACAGATCTGCCCCTTGAGTTTACATCAGTTTTGTCATCATCAAGTGGGGACCAGTAAACACTGCTGTAGACACACAAGGACAATATTTATAACTGAATAATAAAGCCTTCAATGAATGTCATTTTTAGCTTTTTTTTCTGCTTTCAGGAAGATTTCCCAAGGACATGAGTATTACAATCCTGACATTTGGTAGGTTTTTAAATTAGATATTATTTCTGATATAGTGCTATAATATGTAGAAAGCATTTCTCTGTTAGCGGTACATTTTAAACATTATCAAGTGCATTATAACAATGACAGGTACTTTGAACATATTTTCCGTACCTTTAATTTTGGAAAAGCACAAGCTTTATTGAAACATCCTTGCTCGACTCACCTGAATGCGGGTTGTTGATTAAATGGCTTCATTAATTGATTCATGCAAATGTTGGATTAAGCAGGTTTGAAAACTGATACAAGATATTTGTTTTTGTAACAATACCAAGGGACGTGTGGACACTTAAATTCATTATAGCTAACCCTGATAAGGGATTATTTGATTTCACATCTTCGTATTTTACTGAGGTATTCCGCTACTCATTGAAGCCTATGAATCAAGTAAAACACATTTGGAAATTTCACAAAATTACTGTTTTGGTGCTAGTGATTTATATTAGCTCAGGTTTTGTTCAAAGCTCGACCATGATGTTAATAGAAGCTGGCTAGCATGGGCTCAGTTTGCCTCTTAACCCTTTGTGGACCCCTTACAGAACCTACATTGACCTACTTCATGCAACATTTTTTGTGGCAACCTATGCTGAAGTGCATTAGGATTGCTATTTGATAATTTACCAGTCATAATTTGATATAATGCAGATATATAAAATTTCAGTTGACCATTATTTCGGGCTGCAATGTGGTTTGCATCCCTGCTACGATGAACTGCTTTCAAATAAAGATGCATTTGTACTTTTTACATTTTTTATCTTTTTGACGTGCTTCCATCTCAAGTTCGTTGTTCAGCAGTCATGAGGACAAACTAATCGAAGCCCTAACTTTGTACAGTGAGCGGTTATCTCCCAGCAAGCTTGGCTTTAAGTGCCTAGGTGGTGCTGGATAACCAGTGGAAACTCTATCGTTCTCCAAAGACTGGATTCTCTGTATCACAATATTGACTATCAAGAATGGCCGAACAGCTGCTTTGACAAGTTGTCTATTTTACCTCTTATTACCTCTCGTGGAACTTTATGTTGTGTTTTCTTTGAATGCAGGGAAAGAATAGAAAGGCCCGGTTGGGGTTTGGGCAGGGGACGTCACCCTCCTCACACATTCTTCCCCTTTGTGACATCACAAATTCTCCTTTATGATAGTCAGGGTTCCTGCCTGTACCTGTATTGCATGTTATTTAAAAAAATAATAATAATTTGTCAGCGCACCCCCAACTCCTCATCCTCCGCCATTGACACTCCCTTGTGATGTCATACAGCCTTCCCTGTGTGTGCGCGTGTGTGTGTGCGTGGGACATGTGCATGCAAATGCAAGTTGTGATATCTTTCCTCGATAGATTTGGCACTTAACTCCAACCCATCTCGAGCGCAACCAGAGTAACAGCTGTCCATCTGTCGTTGTGCAGGATGTGAAGCTGTCAGCTGAAGTGGAACCATTCATCCCACAGAAGAAAGGTCTAGAGGGATCCCTGATCAGCATGAGTCTTTCTGGAGAGCCAAGCGGTGGAGGAGGAGGGGGTGGAGGTCTAGGAGGGGGAAGTGGAGGAGTAGAGACCACTCCCATACCCAGTTATCTCATCACATGCTACCCTTTTGTCCAGGAGAACCAACCCAACAGGTAAAGTCACTGTCGCAGTTGGGGGGGGGGGTTATGAGACAAACTCACCATGATTTACACGGTGATGGATCCTGTCGCTCCAACTCGACCGTCTGGTGTAGTTGCAGGGGAACAAATGTAGCGTCTCCAACCAGATGAGTGACATAGATGGATTTGAATACTTGTCTAAGCCGTGGACATCAGGGTGACGTTAAAGTCCAGGAAAATGTATGGACGTGAGCTATGAAGTAAAGCAACAGCAACCAGTCACCGTTCCCTCCTCAACTCTGGCTTTCAGTGGAGTCAAGAAAGTCTTGGCAAATGAAAAATCATGGAAAGCGACTTCTAAACATTAAGATGCTGGACCCAAAGCTTGAAACCTACAAACTGTAAAATATGCAAACACTCAAAAGCTCATGAAGAATCCCGTTGAAGAATATGTAGCCCAATGCATTCAGAGATATTCAATGGATGCTTAGCTTGTGCTTGCAGAATTGAGGTCAGCTTTTTCATTGGTCGTGTATTTTCACAGCACACAGCCAAACAACCGCCTTTTCTACATTGTCAAACCAAACTCAGGTAAATGTCAAGAGTGTGACACATCCTGACGACTGAACTTTGAGTGAGTGCAGCCTCTCACTCAAAAATTAAGGTGTTCTCCCACTGGAGGAAGTAAACGATAAATCAAAGAAAGCTATCAATGTCATCTCTTTTCCCCTTGTAAAATTACCACATCTAATATTCAACCTATAAAATTTGATTTTTATAACAAAAAAAAAAATGACTGTACATTCATCCCTACATTCAGCTCTTCTCTCTGAAGAATCAGAAACTCGCCCATTTAACCCAGGCCTTCCTGTTTACATAAAGAGCACCACTTATTTCATTGCACAATTTATGTGGCAGCAAATGGATTTTTTTCTCTTTTTGTTTTAAACTAAGAACCTCTCTTGGAATTCTAGGGTCTCCAAATCATTGCACATTATCCAGCTACAAACACTCCGAAAGAATCGCTTCCCTTCTTTCACATCTCACTGTCTCTGGTCCCGATGCTGCACAGTGTGTGTGCACAATACTCCATTAGCAGAACTGTGCCAGCGCCTCTCCTTCCTCTGACAGTGGGCCTTGTGGAGTCGCTGAACTAAAGGCTTCATGTTTTATCACAATCAGTAAGAGAGAACGGGCTTCAGCCATGCTCGAATGCTGTCCATCAATCGGTAGGAGGGGCGAAAAGTCCACTTTCAAGCCAGACCGTCATTCTGTGACACTGTGCCGAGTCTGCCGTCCTCATTTTGAACTCCACAAGAACAATCAGGCTATTTCTTTTTTTAGAATTATTTTTCACTCCGCCTTTTACTTCAGTATGTTACGCCTAAAGAAGAAGAGAAGTCATGATGGCATGCTAACAGAAAAGTGTTGACTTAAAGCTATTAAATTACTGTGCACTTTCAGACTGCTCAGTTATGAATGGATACCTCCAAGGAGTCCCAGGGTTGACACAGGACCACAATCAATGTTTCCAGTGGCTCTTTCTTTGTCCAGGGTGATCTGCTGTATCCTGCACACATCCGTTCCTTTGTTTCCTTCCCCCCTCTTTCAATGCAAGGAAATGCCCACTACAGAGGGTTGGCTGTGAAAATGTCATTTGGACCCGATGTGGTCATTCGGGCCCGAGTATGCTCCTCAGAAATGCGCATAGGCTTTTCGGAATAGGACGCGGATTTTCGCGATCAATTAATCCTAACACAAACAACAAGTGAGTAAGGTTTGTGTCCGGCCAGTGATTTTCAAATTAACTGGTTTGTAGCAGGGCTTCTGCAGTGTGTGAAGAGTTAATTTTATGATATTCATTTTCATCAAGGTAAATAGGCTATTCTATTTCGACAGTTACAGTATGTCGGAAATAGATTATTTTTACTGCATACGTGTAGGCTGTAAGATGAAGCAGAAATCAGCGGTTAGATCCTCACTCCTTTTTTGACAGAAGAAAACACCCCAAATGCATTAGGCTAAGTGCCCTTTTTCACCAAAACAGACAATAGTGATAAAAGACAATCAATATTGACCTCTTGAGTTAGAACTGCTTGTGCTAAACAAAATCGGTTTCGGTCATGTCCAGACCACATTGCATAAATCACCAACTAAGAGTTTTGAGATGTAGCCTTGATAGTCCAGATCCATAAGCCCGAAATCCCTCTGGGCTCAGGGAGAAGCACGGCCGCCATCGTATTTTCACACACCATGCGGACACTGTTCCTAAACTCGTGTGGAAGAGGAAAGAGTCGAGCAAGTGGGCAAGCAAACGTGTGATTCATTTGTGTGAAATATGTGCAACGCAGTTAAGGGATGTCTTTGTAAGCCAAT
Organism: Fistularia tabacaria; assembly: GCA_901007705.1. NCBI lineage: Eukaryota > Metazoa > Chordata > Actinopteri > Syngnathiformes > Fistulariidae > Fistularia > Fistularia tabacaria. The sequence goes on along the minus strand of CAAKHD010001255.1, from coordinate 12,827 downwards.
TGCGACCAGATTTTTCATATGACCCCAACATACACTGTCAACTCCAGCCACATCATGAAGCTCCTTTTTGTGTAATGGGGAGAGACAACGATAGTCACCTTTTGTGTGTTTATTTTTTGTTTCCCAGGCAACATCCCATGTACAATGGTGGGGAGCTGCGCTGGCAGCAGCCTAACCCCAGTCCTGGAGGTCCATATCTGGCCTACCCCATCCTGTCATCCCCGCAGCCTCCTGTGTCCAATGACTATGCCTACTACCAGATCATGCCTGCCCCGTGCCCACCAGTAATGGGCTTTTACCAGCCGTTCCCCGGCACATACGCCGGGCCTGTGCAGACCGGGGTGGTCAATCCTGTGTCAGCAGACGTTGGCGAGAGGCCGCCGCCTCTTGGGCCGGCGTATGGGATGGCAAATCAGCGGGGGAGAGGCATGGCCCGGCCGAATGTCCCTCCAAAGGTACAGAATCACAGCAGACCTGTTATATTCGTAAGTTTGATGATGATTTTAATTTTTTATCACTATAAATTGTAAGCTTTTACCTCAAATCTGTGTCCTCTTATCATATATAGCAACAGTTAGGTATTTGCCAGCCTCCGAGGGGTCGGCGCCCACCTACAAGGAGTGTCGCTGTGCAGAAGGAGGTATGCACCATGGGGCCCGATGGTCGTACAAAGAAAGTCATGCTGGTCGATGCAGCTCAGCAGACTGGTAAGAAAACGTGCTGGTTGTTTGTATTCTTTTTAGCATCGACAAACTAGAACGAACCAAGACTCAACGTGTGTAGCAACAGAATATTTTTTGCGTTCAAATTTCCGCCTAACCATGTAGCGAATAGTCTTTTTTAGTTGCGTGACAGAAGTAAGGTTCAAAACATTTTTCACTTTGAAAAAAGTAAAAGTTGCACTGTCAGAGAGCCAGCAACTTCCCCATCGACAAGGAAGTGGGAAGGGGTGTTTGGTCTTTCTAGATGATGCTGATGATTTCCGTGCTCGTCTTCTGAAAGCACAGGAATGTAGAGTATCCAGTTTGAGTGGTTAATGTTTGCAGCTCCTCATTGCTTAGTTGTATACAAGGAATCAGACAAAATAGGCTTCTGTCAATCACATGAAGAACTAAAAAAAAAAAAAAAAGACTGCGTTTTGTGTTGTATTCAGGCCTCAGTTTCTCCTGCCCTGTCCTTAGATTTCCCAGGTGAGGCGCCTGGGCGGTGTTCTGCAGAGCGAGCCAGTCCCCTGCTGTGGAAAAACCGAACAAAGAGGAGACGGGCTTCCCATCCGGCCGAGAACTACAACGAGCAGGGCGCCAGCGAGGCCGATATAGACAGCGACAGCGGTTACTGTAGCCCCAAACACAACCAGGCTACAGGGGTATCACAGCAAACAGCTGAAACAACAGCAGCATCCACGGTACGGCAACTGTCTCTGATGCGCGTGCGCGCGCACACACACACACAGTTGGCACAAAGTATTTGTTTCATTGCGCAACCGGACAGGACACTTCAGAACAGTATTTGGATGTGTCTGGTTTAGAGCTGCTAGTGTGCGCATAGAAAATAGACAAAGCATTAAATAAAAAAAGACAATGCAGCTACAAAGACAGGAAGCAGGAAGGTGAACATCCCTGAGAAAATATGTTCTAGAGCAATCATTGGCAAATGTGCTACATGCAAGCTATAATTGGTAAGCTTGCAGTGATATCGGACCTTGTTGGAACATTTGGACGAATCCGAGAATTTAACATTAGACTAAGGATCATTTCCTACCTGAAGAATGCTTTTCTTTCATTTGTGTCGAGAGTGAGTGACCAAGACTAACACACAATTTATCAATCACCTGTGTCCTACCGCAGGCTCTGGATCGTCCAGGGTGATATTAAGCAGGATTCAAAGTATATATTTCAATCGGCTGTGAAATTCTCTTTGGGATCCCTCGCTCTCAAACACAAACCAAAACAAGCAGCAGGTCAATTTAAAATCTCTAAATTGACTGTAGGTCTGACTCTGAGGGCACATTGTTGTACGTCTTGGTGGCCATATGATCGACATAGGTCCAGATGTTAGTCCACTCCTCACCCCAGTATACGATACACTTTACTGATTTACTGTAACTTGTAAACACAATCTGCCTTTTTTTTTCCCCAAGTTGGTTGGCATGGCTATCATGGGATATTCACAAGAATCACTGCTGGTGCATGACGACAATGGCCTTCCATCTGATGAATTAGTAATTAAATTGTGCCTGTGGCAAAGTGCCCCCGCCTCCTCCTCCCAAGTAGTCTGGCATTGCTGAACCAAATCAGGAAGTGCATGTTATTCTGGTCTCTTTGAGTTAATTTCCAAGAGGCGTTTACGATGGCCATAGACCAAACACTCGTGGATTAGATTTCTGATCAGCCTCGAACCGATCCAGAACACGCAACAAAACGACCAGTAAGATCGGTGGAATGCCAAATACCAATCAGACTTGTTATGAGCCACACAAAATTGGTAGACTGAGGGAAGCTATTGTGGTATTGACGGTTGAAATAGTTTGCCTTAATAGCCTGCAAGCGAAGGATTTCCAGGGTCAGATTCCCAGAGCCATTAAAATTTGTCAGTCATTTTGTAAAGCTAAATCATTATCTTTAAGAGCTGTAGATCTGTTAAAGAATCCAAACAAAGACTCATGTTTAATATCCAGATTATTGGCAATTAAAATTTTTCCCTTGTCCTACGACAGGGAGTTTACATAAAGAAATGAAAAGAATTGCGTTTCACAAATGGGATTATTTTTCTGTAAGTAACACGATCAGTGACTCAGCCTTTGGCTGTCAGCGTGTGATTGATTTCTGATTATAGCATGATGTCCCCCGTGCCCCGCGAAGGATCTGCTTTTTCATTCAGCCTGAACGCCCCTAGACCTGAGCAGAGCTCGCATTGGAGCCGGCGATGGCTTGTTCGTCTTCTGCTAGTTTAACTGACGAGGACACGCTAATGCTAATAGATACTTTGAAAATGAAAATCAACAATACGGCTTTTAATTTATTTATTTTTTTAAATTTCAGTGCATAGCATTTAACTGTTAATCTGTTAAAACCAGCTCGCAGGTCACTTTCATTTTAAAGTATTTTCTGGCAGTTATTAGGTTGTCATACCTAAGCTTCTCCTATGTGAGGAGGGACAGTGCTTTTATGTAATTAAAAATTGCAAAGCAGAAATTCCATGATCACAGTGTGCACCGTGTCATCCAGTTGCTTAAAATCTTCCATTACTTCTCCAGGCAACAGAAAATATTTTTTTGCAGCTTTCAGCTGCGATTGCCTATATACTGAAACCATAACAGACGAGAAAGAAAAATGTTTCTCACAAATTCGTGACCTTTTATTTTGTGTTTGTGTGTTTTTATAGGCAGTGGAAGCTGGTGTAATGACAGGTAAGTTTGGTGCCTTTATTCAAATTTTTTTGTGACTGCTTGAGTTTCTCTCCTGTCCTGCACGTCTGCACAAACTCACTGTTTATTAAACTGAAGCCTTCCTGGTCCCGTGTTGGGAATGGGTGTTGACAGAAAGTGGACGAGACTAAAGAAAGTGAAGGATACATTTGGCAGCAGTAACCATATGAGTCACGAAAACATAGTTTGGCCAAAGAAATGGGTTCTTGTGAGTAATGCGATAAAGGGGGGACATAATGTTTTTGTCTATAGTGGATTACACTGTTTTTTTAAGTTCTCCTGCGTGTCAGTACTTTTTAAGATTTTTAATTGCCAGCCAATGATTGATCCATGAGAATCACGAATAACTTTCTTGCCAACCGCAGGTACCTGGGTAAATGTTGCCTCTCAATCCACCCAGAAGTCTTGGGGGGACAGAAATGGCCAGTTCCACAGAGGAGAACCAAGGAAGAATCCTGAACAGAAGAGCTTCTCCCAGGTGCAGTAGACATCGCCGGAGTACATGGTGTGAAACTAAGTCTTCTTTCTGAAAAAGTCCCCGCCCTGCAGCAAGGAGGCAGAATCAACGCAAACATGCAACGGTTATGGAAATACAAGCATTACATAGACGAACAAGCAGACAGTAGAGTAACGACAGCGGTGCAGAGGCGTCAGTACGTCAGATGAGTAGCGAAGTGAGCAGGGGGCTGCAGGACTCAGACATGCAGTTACTCTGTCCCCATCAAGGTTGTGAATACCCAGCGAGTAGAAATTGACTGCCGGGTTCTCCATTAATCCCCCACCCTCAGGATTTCCACAGTGGCTATCCAGGACGCCCTCCACCCAACCAATCGGAACAAAGACTACAGCCACCAGTGGTTACTAGCACCGAGTTGACCCCGGAGCCTTTGTATTTCGAGGTGTGCGCAGGAATACATTCTCAGTGCAACATCACGCAGACTGGACTTTTTGAGTTTGCTGTGCTACAGTGTTTTCTTTGGGTGTGTCAGGATGAAGAGGAGTTCCCAGATCTTGCCACAGGCGGTGCTGCCCAGCGAAACGCCAAGTTGGAGCCTCCACCCGGCCAGACACACGTACAGCCTAAACTTCCCAAAAACCTGGTGGGTTGAAGTGCTGACTTTGAACAGCGTCTCCAGGGATTGTGTGAAATACATGCTGAACCTTTCACTGAATCTGCTTCATTCACGTAACAGCTCGACAACCTTCCCGAAAACTCCCCCATCAACATTGTGCAGACGCCTATCCCGATAACCACGTCTGTTCCCAAGCGAGCCAAGAGCCAGAGGAAGAAAGCCCTGGCTGCAGCCTTGGCCACCGCCCAGGAGTATTCTGAAATCAGCATGGAACAGCAGAAATTACAGGTATTTTTCTGTACCATGCACTGCCGGTGCGGGCTTAGAAGACCAATCTGAAACAGTTCACTCAGCCTCTGAAATACACCTCGCACTGTCTGTCGCAAATGCTTTGTTGCAACATATCAGGTTGAAGTAGTGACATATGATCTGTTTTGAAAGTGGACCCGTCGCTTTCTGTTTACGAATACTGTCTATTTACGAATACTGCCTGTTGTGTGCGAGATCGACTCGGGCCGTCGTCAAAAGTGCACTCGCCGTGTTTTGGGACGCTGCAGAAACCTGACTCTCTGCGTCTCCATGAAAACGAGGCAATCACTGGATATTATTTTGATTTGTTTAAACTGACACATTCTTTTTTCCCTTTTTTTTTTTTTTTTCTCTTCACCGAACAGGAAGCGCTCACCAAGGCGGCGGGGAAGAAGAGCAAAACTCCGGTGGAGCTGGACCTCGGCGACATGCTGGCAGCTTTGGAGAAACATCAGCAGGCGATGAAGGCCAAACAAGTCACCAACACCAAGCCGCTGTCGTTTACAGGTATGATCAAACTCCGTCTTACAAAAGAAAACAGGGCGCAAATGATTGACCCGTTCAAGCACAAGCCACCTGAGTATTTCTGTGTTTGGTTTGGGATCAGAGGATCATGGGAGTGGCCAAACCATGGCAGCCAAATCATATGTCTAGCAGGTTTTTACTGAGATTCATGAAATGTTTGCGTCTTACCAGAATGACTGGCTGGATCTGAATAAATACTTCTCCACATCTACTGAACAGAAGGGAGATCTCAATATATGACATAAAATAATATTGACCTGGACAGAATTTTCTTAGCCAGCTCAATTCAACAGAGCAAAGAGATGCTAATAAAATAATTGTATTAATTGTAGAACTGCTGTTGTTCTGCAGACTTTAAAAAAAAACTGAGGACTGGAATTAAGTCACAGAGGCGATGAACCATTGAACTCTTGCTAAAATCTTTGGTACTTAATTGATTACTGTCAGATCTATCACAGTAACCACACAGCGTCTAAGACCACGCTTCACGTCGACGATATGTCCAAAATAATTCAAGCTGAACCCCGTAGGTGGGTGTTTGTCCTGAGACCGAGGAAAGCCTCGGTCCAGTTAATAGCACACATAGAGATGGAGTCAGATCTCTGGCCTGGACATGTTTTCCGCACTGATTTCCAAACAGGCTTGAATAAATCGAGATCAGGTGCAAAGTATGAGCGGCGCTTTGACTCCCCTTCATATTTCTTAACATGGATCGCCTTTTCACCTGATGAATAAGGGCCGCATTAATGCTGTTCCGCTCCTCTCCAGTGGGAACCACCGCTCCATTCCACAGTTCAGGGTCGACCAACCTGACGTCCATGTTGCGGGGACATCAGCAGACATACTCGGCCCCGCCGAATACCCTGGACTCCACCGCTCCTCGTATTAAAAGAGGGAAGGAGAGAGAGATCCCCAAAGTCAAACGACCGACCGCCCTGAAGAAGGTTAATGATTTCAGGTTTACAGCAAATGATTCAGGGGGAGACGGGAGGATGGTAGCGGCCAACACAGACACAGACTTCCTACTGTGTTAATCTGTCTTTCTTGTGACTTTTTAGATCATCCTGAAGGAACGTGAAGGGAAAAAAGGGAAGGCGAGCGTAGAGCAAACGTCTTCAGGGCAGGAGGAGCATGGGGAGGATTGTCTTAATTTCACTGACGACCTTTCCCGGGAACCTGCCTCCCAAGAAGGTGAGCAAAAGTTCACGAAAACACCACGTTTGGCAAAGTGTGTATCATTTTTTTTTTCCCAATCCGTGATTCTGTCTCCAAAAGTATCTCTGCTGTTTTCTCTTCAGAGAACGGTCTGAGCGTGCCAAGCGACGCATCCCTCTCCCCGGCCAGTCAGAACTCCCCGTACAGCATCACCCCTGTGTCTCAGGGTTCTCCTTCAAGCTCTGGCATTGGGAGCCCAATGGCCTCGAACGCCATCACAAAAATCCACAGCCGGCGTTTTCGAGAGTGAGTGCACGCTCCACCCTTCGTGTGGTGTGTTTTTTTAGAGCTGCGGCATACGTGGGGACTCGCTTGTAAAGACGAGCGAAGCAAATTTTCTTTTCCCACCCGGGCATACTCTCCGGGCCAACGGGTGTTTTTAAGGGCGGATTCGTACAATAAAGAATTGTAGTGTGCAGCACAGATGTCTGCCACATTGTCCCTTCTCAGCAAAAATGTATGTCAGAGGCCACAAATGCCGCTTTGTCCCGTGGTGCCCTCAGCCGTGGGCCCATTGTCCCGGCCCACCCTTCTCCAACAGATTTTGCATTTTAAGCCTCCAAAAGGCCTCTGTAGCCAAGCTCCTCCTCACTTCAAACCGCTGGGACACCTGTCTCTTAGACGACCGTCTGAGAAACCCTATATTATCACAATAATTTTCTTGGCAGCAGCGAATAAATTTATCTTTCTTTATACACACGGCAAATACCTATAACCTGTCTGTACAAGCCAGGCGTAATATTAATCACAGGTTGTTTTGATAGCGTTGGATGGTCTTTCTGCTTATTGATTGCTTTTGCAGCAGTAGAATTGTGTGCGTGAAATGAGTTTTTCCTTGCTGTGGTTTAAACTTCAGAACCGTTCACCCAAGGCCGTGTCATAGTTTGAGTTGACGGGGCCTCTGGTGATTCCCGCTGCAAGTTTGCACTAGTTAAAAAGAACCAATAATTGTGTCAATGTTTGCACAGTTTTAAAGCCCTAAAGAGGCAAAGATGCATCTTCTAAGATGTGTTAAAACACTGTTTTCCTGCCCCTCTTGCAGGTACTGCAACCAGGTGCTGAGCAAGGAGATCGACGAGAGCGTGACCCTGCTGTTGCAGGAGCTGGTTCGCTGCCAAGAGCGTTTCTACCAGAAGGACCCCACCAAGGCCAAGTCCAAGCGTCGCCTGGTCATGGGGCTCCGGGAGGTCACCAAGCACATGAAGTTGCACAAGATTAAGTGCGTCATCATATCTCCTAACTGCGAGAAGATCCAGGCTAAAGGTGAGGAGTATTGCAAGACAAACGGGGAGAGAAACAATTCCACTGACCTTTTGTGATTGCCTTTTTAATCATTTTGAAACAAGTTTTGAATTTCAAAAATAAACCTGGGCGCCTTAGTTTAGATGTTAGTACTACAGAGTCTCCAATCCTTCCCCGTCTTGCAGGTGGCCTGGATGAAGCTCTGTACAACGTCATTGCGATGGCCAGGGAGCAGGAGATCCCGTTCGTGTTCGCCTTGGGTCGAAAAGCCTTGGGACGCTGCGTGAACAAGCTCGTGCCCGTGAGCGTTGTCGGCATCTTCAACTACTCCCGAGCCGTGGTGAGCCTGCAGATCACTAGAAGAAAAATAATTATTTCATTTGGAAAAGTTAACAAGTGTAGGAATCCATTCAACCATCTCCGAAGGGTTCCTGCATCAGCCTGGTCAAACCCACATCTCTCTCTCTCTCTCTCCCTCAGGGTCTGTTCAACCGCCTGGTGTCTCTGACCGAGGAGGCCAGGAAGGCCTATAAGGACATGGTGTCCGCACTGGAGCAGGAGCAGGCCGAGGAGGCGCTAAAGAACGACAAGAAAGTCCCGCACCACATGGGACATTCGCGCAACCACTCGGCCGCTTCAGCGATTTCCTTCTGCTCGGTCTTCTCCGAACCCATCTCCGAGGTCAACGAAAAGGAGTATGGTGAGCCACCCCCCCCTCTTCTTTTTGGCTTTCGTTTTGTCCGTAAAACATGAGGAACGATATAAAAAGTGATATTTTTACTTCTTTCAGAGACCAACTGGAGGAGTATGATGGAAACTTCAGATGCCCCGGAGCCTGCAGTGGCGGAGAAGAGCCGTCCAGCACCTCCTCCGGCTCCCCAAAAGGACAGCGAGGCCCCGGCAGCCGCGCCCCAGAGCGCCGCTGTGGCCCTGACCCGGGCGGGTATTCCCGCGCAGAGCAACGGGGAAAGGGACGAGGTGCGTGTCGATGACAGGCTGGAGTCGGCCTCCCAGCAGAGCACGGAGACCGGCTCATTGGATGGGAGCTGCAGGGGCCCGCTCAACTCCTCCATCACCTCCACCACCTCCACCCTGGTCCCAGGGATGCTGGAGGAGGCAGAGGAGGAGGAAGAGGAGGAGGAGGACTACACCCCTGAACCCATCTCCGTGGAGGTGCCCACCCTCAGCAGCCGCATCGAATCCTGGGTGTCCAAGACCCTGGAGAACCTGCAGCTGGGGAAGAGCCAGGACAGCACTGAGGAGGAGGAGGATGAAGAGGAGGAGGATGAAGAGGAGGAAGACGAAGAGGAGGAGGAGGACAACGAAGACGAAAGAGGGCAGAGCGAGGACGAGGAGGTTCTAGATTCAGCTGAAATCACGGAGACGAAGGTGGAGAACCAAGAGCAAGTGGAGCCCAAGAAGATCGCAGGATGATAACTCTGGTGATCCTCCTCCTCCTCTGTTCTGACCGTTCCCCTGCGCCCCAGGACCCTCTCATCTAGTCTTTAACCCCCCCGACTCCACACATGATCTCAGGTATCCAACCAGCTGACCAACACACACACACACACACACACACACACACACACACACACACACACGCCGACAGACGGACAGACCAGGAACCATCTGCGGAGAGCAGCTGGCGCGGGTCGGCCCACACCGAGAGACACAAACGCTCCCGCTCGTGCTCCAGGAACAACGCCCTCACTTGGTCAGCCCTGCAACCTGCTACACTTGAATTCAGAGGAAACATTTTTATTTGATTTTGGTTTAGTTTTTTTTTATTTTTTTTTATTCTTCCTCTGAAGCTGAACTCTCTCCCATGAGTCAGTGGGTTTATTTTTTTTATTTTTTGGGGGGAGCAAGTGCTGGCCATGGAGACAATGGCAAACTGTAGTCTGTTGGTGGCGGATGAGGAAGGTTGGAACCTCTCAGCTCCTGTCTTACGTCCTACCCAGCTGAGACCAGGGGGTCACCGGTGCCGTGTCACGCAGCATCACATCCATTCGATAACAGGGTTTTCAAAATGTTGGGAGCAATTTAATCAACATTTTTTAAAAAAAAAAAGAATTTAATCTTCTTTGGTCAAAGGGTCGTCTCCCATCTACATGTGCGAGGGTCCCTCGCCTGTGGGGCGAGCCTCATCGCTCCCGGCAGTGCCAGCGGTCGCCACGGCGATGAAGCAATCCAATGTTTCACTCTGAAGTTCTTATTTCGGAAGCAACGCCGTTGAGAAGCCCCCCCCCCAAGCTTTCCCGCGGACGCCACATTCGCCACCCCTGGCTCAGGTTTACATCTCTGCAAAAAAAAAAAAAATCGTGCTTGCGTCCTAAAAAGGAGAGACGCACTGTTTGCATTTATTTTGAAGTGTCAATTAGCTTTACCTTCCTTTTGTACATACTGCCATGTTGTGTCCACTTCCACCTCGCTGCTCGGCGACAAACGCCGTGAGGTGGGTTTTTTTCCTCCATTAACGATCGGTTGACACAGTTTTTACTCACAAGAACATTAAAAGCGTCAGGGGGGTTCTTGGCTTTTCTGGATCCACTCCCGTCAAGAGTTATTTTTATGTTTATGTTTTTAAGATAAGTGTCCCATTTCTGTATTCAGATGATTCAAATTATTTAACTTCTAAGAAGCCAAGCAAGCTTTTGTGTAAATAACTTTTTTTTTTGTCTCTCTAGGTGTTCTGGTTTTGTCAAATCAATCTTGCCTAATGTGAAACATATTCGGGGTTGTCTCTCTCTGACTGGAATCATCTTCAGTTATCTGACGTTGTCTGTGTTTCAGAGGAGGGGAGAAAGGGGGTGGAAAAAGCGCCTGTTTTGTTGTCAGTGGTGGAGTTTGTACTCTGGTGGTGTGTTGAGTAAAAAGGGGGGGGGTGTCCCAGGATTTAAAAAAAATATGAATTGATCTACCATCCTCAAACCTTCAGCAAATTTATCTTTTTTTTTTTTTTTTTTTTTTGACCTGACTTCTGGTGTCAAAGGAAGAGGAAATGGGAATATTAGCGTTTATCCGTCTCAGCCCCCCCCCCCTGTGCGTTTTCGGCCCTTTCCGCCATTTTTAATTTGTT
>CAAKHD010001253.1:312707-344507 GCA_901007705.1 Fistularia tabacaria | reverse complement strand
GTGTCGCCGGGGTGGGGGGGGGGGGGGGGGGGGGGGGGGGGGGGGGGGGGGTCCACGGGTTCGACGTCAACCGGCGTGCTCCGATTTGATCAGCTCCAGAATCAGTTGGATGGTGTTTTCGCCTGCGGCAGACGGAGCAAATTTTAAGCCCTGTTTGTTATATCCAGCTGAAAAAAAGTTTTCCAGTGACCATTCACTGATGTTTTCAGGCCGTGTATGGCGTTAAATATTAATCGCCAAAGATTTTAATCAATTTGTGTCAAAAGGTAATTCGTACAAATTCATGTCGAAATCTTCTTTCCACATTTCGCCCTTCAACCGAGAGGTTTCTTCAGTTGTAATGACCAGTGGGGAGAGAGAGTCATCCCCACAGGAGAAACTCCCCACAGCAGAAACTCCCCACAGGAGAAACTCCCCACAGCTCAGTAGAACTGAAGAAGCCTCTCGGTTGAAGGGTGAAACGTCGCCGAGTGAAGAAATTCAAGTGATGTTGGCAGGACAGGAAGATTTTAACAAGAATTCACCATGACCTGGATGACCCAGAACCTCCACAGACTAGCGCTAATTCATATTTCTAACGCTAGTTTGATGGTAAACTGGGATTTGAGATGATCTATCAAACTTATCTGTAGCAAGTCATGTTTTTAAACCTGTGTTGAAAACAAGTTTTCAACCAGATCTTCACATAAACCAGTGCCCCTTACCTTCTAAATTCATCCGAGGGTTCTCCAGTTTCTTTTCGAGCAGAGAGTCCATCAGTCTCCTCAGGTGTTTAAAGATCACACCGATTCGTACAGGAGCCTGCGAGGATCAACGTTTATTGAAACCAATCGTGTCATTCCTCGACAAAGAATTCATGCTGGCTGTCACAACAGAATGTGATGGGGAAGAGGATCTGAACCCCGGGGGTTCGGGAATCGGTGACCTCTGACCTGGAAGTGGATCCATCCGTCCAGGGAGATGAGCCTCTCTCTGTGCTGGATGTCGATGTCGCCTCCAAACAGCAGCATGGGGAAGGGAGATATGAGCGACGTGTCTCGCAGGTAGATCTTGGTGTATTTCACCTGAGGACCAACTTTTATTAGCCAAAAAACCCCCCAAAAAAACGCAGTGACTGCCTCCAACCCCCGGTCCATACGCAGCCTCTCCAAACGTACCTTCTCCTGGTAGAGCATCCAGCCGTGGACCTGCAGGTGGCGGTTGACGGACGAGGGATGGACCTGAGCTCTACCTTGCGGGGTCTCCACCATGCAGGCCAATCGCTCCAGCACGTCCACCGAGGTGGTGCATAAGACGCGGGCTACGCTGTCGTACAACCCCGCGGTGAGAACTGCGTTGAGCACGGAGATCAGCTGCTTAGACACTGCGGCTGTTGGCTTCCTGGATTGAGAGGAGGAGGAGGACCGGGATGACCAGAAACCCGCCTGCTCCATCATCCTCATCAGATCTTGCTTCACAGCCTGACGGGACGGAGACACGAGGTGAGGCGGCGGGTGGAAGCGACAAAAACCGACGGGATTTTAAGGCGGGTTGAGCGGTAACGTTTGCGCTACCTCGATTGTGACGAGAGCGGTGCGATTGAGGAAGTGTCTTCTACAGAAGGACATTTCTGTCTTCAGACCTTCACTCTGTGAGGTTTTCCACCTGATGGACACGGGGAAAGAAATCACTGGCTCAAACATTCGAAAAAAAATCCTCAATATATTTTTTTAGATTTTTTTATTACTAAGAAATTCTTAATCAGTTTTCAATAATTTGACATTATTTCATAGAATTTAAAGTGTTGACGGTGAGTCAATGTACGCAGAGAAGTGTGTACCCCAGATATGCGTTGTATATGGTCAGGTGGTCGGAGTCGGCCAACGCTAGCGCAGCTTTGGCCAGGTTTGCTTCCTCCTTCCTGTTCATTGGCGTGGAGAAAGGTGACTTCTCTGTGATCGCCGCAGCAATAGTTGCCTGAAACCAAGTCATACGGAGATTACACAAATTACGTAACTGGAACTGCCTGCCCACGTATAAAATGGACGTGCCTCGATATGTTATAGGCAGGACCTGATGATCTAATTCCATTTCCATTCCCAGCCTACGCTATCCGGACATTTAGCTTAGGTTGCGACAAAAAGCCAGAGAAAGCAATAACATACGAAACTGCGGAATACTCGGGTAGGGCAGTTTCCCCTGTTTCCAGCCAGAGAGGACGTTAACGTACGATGGGCTCCAGGCAGCCGAGGATGGATCCGTAGATGAGCATCTTTCCGATCTTTACGTTGACGGGAAGGCTGGCCAGGTGGTGTCCCAGGGGGGTGAGGACGTGGTCGCTGGGGTGGCACGCTCCGATCCTCCTCAGCAGGCTGACGGCATTACTGACAGACTGCGGCTGAGGAGCGTCCAGAGCACGGCTCAGGAACTCCTCCGGGGAGCCGTACTGGCATTTCTGCCAAAGAGCAGAACAAAGGGGGGAGTCAGGAGAAAGACAAAAAAAAAAGATTTTCTATGGTATTATTCATTTTCCATTTGTTATGACAACCAGAAAATGGCTTTTTCCATGTTTGAATACTTTCAGAGACCCTATTTAGAAAGAAACAAAGACCTTTATTGTCACATTCATAGAGCGCAACTTCAGCAAAATCTGACCACCGCATTTAACCCATCATGGATGTTACTGAACAGCGAACAGGGGTTCAGCGTCTCGCTCAACAACACTTGGACAGGCTGGGAGGAGCCCAGAATCGAACCAGGGACGTTCGGATACAAGGATCTGAACCCCGCTGTTCTTAAGTGTGTCCTCTCATGGGACGGCATCATTATCATCTACCCTTTCATTACACTATATCAAAGTTTGCAGAATAATTTTATGGTTACCCAAAAATAATAGAAGAGTTACCATGGCAACCAAAGCAAACATCTTCGCAGTGGCACATGTGATTACATTTTTGCATTTGGCAGAACGTTAGAGGTTTCTGTGAGGGACTTTGGAGTGTACACTATACCATGATATGGAGACAGAGCTCCTCCAGCGGGACTCGAAGTATCTCTGGAACAGAGTAATCCATGAATGCATCAAACCTACAGGGAAAGGGCCGAGAGAAAAAAAAAAGAAAGGACACAATCGTAAATGACACGAAATATGACCCACCTAATTTGTATGTTATCTTTTTTTGAGTCTGGATCTCATCTTATGATCCATTTCACCCACTTGTGCCACTGATTCCGCCGTAATGGAGGAATCACTGAACTCCATACCTGAATTTTGGGTAAAGCCTGAAGCAGAAGCCATTGCGCACGCGTCCCGCTCTCCCCTGCCTCTGGAGGGCGCTGGCTTTGGACACAAACGTCTCCACCAGGGAACTCATTTGGCTGCTCTCGTGAAACCTGAACCACAAGCACAGTGAACTCGAGAACTTATACAAATCTTTTCTTCTTTTTTTTTAGTTTTTTTTATACCTGTTAGTTCTTTTCGACTAATAACAAAACATGTCAGACTCGGTAAGGCTGAACGCACTGTCATCGCTTTGTGCGTCTGGTGATGTTCAAGAGTACTCACTTGTTTTCTTTAGTCTTTCCTGTGTCAATGACAAACACAACATCAGGAATGGTCACACCTGTTTCGGCAATGTTGGTCGACAACACAATCTGAAAGGGAAGAAACAGATCAGGAACAGATTATAATAATAATAATAATAATAAGATATCATTATTCATCAGGAGCTACGCTGTCGGTGAAAAACCTCTAAGGCGAAGGCCACCTTAAATTTTGATCGAATGCTTTAGAAATAGATAACATGCATGAAATCCACATTTATATTCTCATCATGTTACCTTTAAATGTTACAAAATGTCCTCATTTGGCTCTGCTAGGTCCTTCGGGACCATTCTCCTCCTGGGTTTTAAAGTGAGCCGCGCTGCTTACAGCTGAGCCAATATGTGAAAATGATGAGAATGGCTGCCTTTTTGTGGACTGAAGAAGAGGAGGAAACTGCCCGGCGTGTTTTTCGAGACGGGGAAAGTGAGACAACCTGATAAAAGAGCTTGGATTTGAAGTGTTTCTTTTCTCGTTGTATCAGCGGTTCGTTTCTGGGTCTTCTTTAGGAAAGCTGAACGTCAAACACATTTTTACATGAGGTGTTTCCTTTTTACGTGAAACACGAGTTCCCTTACGACACCGACGACAGCCAAGCCTTCATGCTACGGGTCGTTTATCCAGCCAGCTTCCTGCCAAGACCCGATGACTGAGTGGATCAGAGCCTCTAAATCGTCTGTGGTTACGCAAGAAACAAATGGGGAGTCATGATGGACACCTGCATTTCATAGTGAAATCGAATGCCATGGGAAAAACTCCCATTTACTCAAAAGGAAAAGGAGCTGCAGGGGTTAACTGACTACCCGTCACCTTCAAACTAAATGCAAACTTTTTTTGGTAATCAATTAATCCGGCTTGTCACGAGACAAAATTATTGATTTCTCGATCATCAAATATGATCAATTCCACAAAAATGAGCTGAATATCTCTTTAGGGCATCATTGCGTGCTTTGGGGAAAAACGAATTCACGCTTCGACGTTTTCCACACCAGCCCATTGTTCGACCAATATAGAAAATAATAGCAGTGCACCAGATACTTCACACCTGCGTTGGAGGCCAGTCGGCCCTCATTCAATCATAAAATGACTCAACAGTAATGAATATAGGAATTATATTCTATTTTGAATATTGAAGATGTTTTTTCCCCTGAGGGCTCAATCTAATGATTTCTCGGAGATGAGGTAGTCGTACCTTTCGGATTCCTGAGGGGGGCACCGTGAACGCCGCGGCCTGGTCCTTTGAGGAAAGGGTGGAGTGGAGGGCAACAACCCTGTACCTTTAAGTAACACGTGGGATTTAGCAGTATTTCTTTTTAATCCCCTTGCTGGTAATCAGGAGCTCTGCCGAATTGTATGACGATAATGGTGTTTGTCTTACCTATTTTTGTCCCTGAATCTCTTGTCCGAGGACAGCAGGTCGTAGAGCTGCTGGATGTGCGCTAGACCGGGGAGGAAGACGAGGACGGCCCCCCCCAAATCTGAAAATTGTGGCGCGTTGTCTGGCAAAAAGGCATAAGAGAAAAAAAAAAAAAAAAAATTACAATTTTGAATTTAATGCGTTCCAGAAGTGAGTTCGTATGTTGATTTTTTTCGTATCTTAACTTAATTTGCCCCATTTGAAATAACAGAAAAAAAAATAATTTGTTGGTACCTATCGAGGGTGCGTTGCGATTATATTCACGGGCGATATCGGTCACATGTACACCACCTTCACGCTATTTGTTCGTGCTTAATTTCCACAGAAAGTGTCGTCTTTCTGGGTTCTGCACTTGCCTTACCACTTGCTTTCTTTAATGATTATTAAAAAAATAAAATTGAAAAAAAAAAAACACAAAAGAAGCACATGGATATAAAATTATGCCACAGAGAGAGAGGAACACGACACGAGATATGCGTACTGTACGAACCACCGGGATGAAGTGGCTGAGGGATGCTTGAGGCTGCGAGGCGTTCTTCAAGGTGAGAAGAGCGAGCAGCACCAATTCAGAAGATTCGGCGGCGTCATGAAGCATAGTCGAGCGGCGTGAGCTCGCTTGGCGCGTACCGCGCGAATTTCGAATTTTGATTTTCTCACTCTCGTATTTTTTTTTGTGAATTTTCTTTCTTATCTCAAGGGTAAAATCAGCTCGAATCGCGCTTCGTTTATGAAACAATTCGTATATAAAGTGATTGGTATCTTAAGGGGCCGCTGTATATCCAGAGTGTGTCCAATGAGAGGTTTGAAACGGGCAAAGAGAAGTTTTATACCAAGATAGTCGATGAGATCGACCAGCAGGTCCATGTTGATCTTGTTTGGATTCATGAACTGCAGCACCTGCCGGGTCCTGCTGCTGAAATGGTCCAGCTCCGGACCCAGATCCCAGCCCGAGAGGGAGTCTCGTATCAGCACTTCCTGCAACGCAAGGAGGCACGCGCGTGAGCACCTGCGAGCGTTTACAGTGGAGAGACAGTCCGTTCAGTTTTCTGTGACGCAGGAAGGCAGACTGGAGGACCGATGCGTCGGCAACTCGAAAAGGAAGATCCATTGAAACACTGCGTCTCCGACAGTTTTTCTTGGACGCTCTCAAAGTACAATGAGTTAAATCAAGACGGGCAAACTGTTATTTCTCATTTGTTCGTGTGGTTACCCGGTTACCTGGTGCTGAAGGGTCTTTCCGCCTTTTTGGGTAACCGAGACGCTGACCTCTTCCTCTTCTTCAAGGATTTTCTGGCTGTACTCAGAGTCCCTCTCCAGCACGTAGCCGGTCTCCTCCACTATGTCCTCCAAATGAAACACCTTAAAACAAACCACAGGGATTTTAAGAGCGTACCGTTCTGATTCTGGTTCTCGGTTTAAAAGGTTTCTTGGCCCGAGTCATGACTCCTCTCACCTCGACGGGAAAGGTCCTGCCAGGGATGCTTATTACCGGGCAGCGGTTGAAGTAGTTGGAGAATTTGTCGCAGTCCACGGTGGCGCTCATTAGAATCAGCTGCAGGTCCGATCTCCTCAGAACAACATCTTTCAGGATGGTCAGCAGGAAGTCTGACTGAACGCTGCGCTCGTGCACCTGAGGGGACGGAGGTGAGGAAAACCATGCACGGAGAGATTTTGCCTGCACTCGGTTGAGTTTCTACTCGGATACCAGCGGTACCTCGTCCACGATGATGTGGGTCAGCGAGCTGAGGTGTCGGTCATGTTGCAGTTTCCTGAGCAGAACTCCAGTCGTGCAGTACAACAAACGCGTCCACTCCCCCGACTGATTCTCCATCCGGATTTGGTATCCGCACGGCGAAGACTGGAACGCGTTTTCAAAATGATACATTTACATTAGAGAGACTTAAAACCGATCTTTTTTTTTTTTTTTTTTTTAGATATTACAAAAAAGATGGGAAATTATGAATGTATTTTCTCACGATATCAAATTTTAAAACTGACTGATTGAAAAATAAATTCACACTCCAAACCAGGAGAGGGCAGCATAGTGCCCTCCGCTGTGCACCCCTGTTGTAAAGATACGGAAGTAATTGTTTCCAAGCGCTGTCCACCTCGTCAAAGCTTTAAAACACAATGAAAAAGTGATAACTGTGTTCCCCGAACTGTTTTTAAACTCCATGAAGGCTGTTGTCCAAATAGCTATTGAAGAGCAGGCTGCGGGTTTTCCTTCGTTTTCGGCTGCGTACTTCACCGCGCACACATATTTCACTATGATGCTGACTTGTGTATGTCTGGATACAAACAACACATCACCCTTGATCCCGGGCCGTCCTCGCAGCCCAGCTCCTGGCTGACTCTGCAGGCCAGGCTCATGGCCGATATCCTGCGGGGCTGGGTCACCACGATGTTGCAGGGCTGCGCCTTTTTGCCGCCGATCAGCTGGTCTTCCAGGAGGAACTGGGGAATCTGAGTGCTCTTCCCGCTGCCCGTCTCGCCTGCCACCACAACCACGGGGTGGCGCCGCACGGCCTCCAGGATACGACCGCGGTGTTGGAAGACAGGGAGCTGCTCACGCTCCGCCTGAAATGGGAGATATTTCATTAACGGCTTGATTTTATTTGGGGTCACATTTGACACAATCATTTCAAATGTATTCACCTTGAGTTTGTTGGCCACAGGCGACTTCTTCAGGCTTAATAAGAGGTCTCTGGATGCTTGGAGCGCTGCTTCGCTTTCTGCCGTCCCTCCTTTTTTCTCACTCTTGTCCTCAAATTCCTCTCCTCCTTCCCCGATATCCAGACTAGCCAGGTTCTCCCAGGAATCCTCAGCCTCTTCGTCGCCATCGCCGCCGCCGACCCCAGGCTGCCCCTGGGATCCAGATCCCTGGCCTTGCTGCTGGTTCTGCGTCTGTTTGAGCCGGGTAAGGAGCCGGGAGATGAACTGGTCGCGGGGTTTATTGGCAGCAATGCGACTCTCTTCCCGCCGCTGCTGCTCGCTGTCTCGCCACTCCAGCCAGACGTCTCTGTAGGTCGGCGGGAGCAGCTGGTGCACTGACTGGGTATGAATGGGGTGTTTCAGTTACTAAAAGAACATTGAACTATTTAAGGGTAAAACAGAGAATGAGAGGTTCCAGACCCCCCCACCCAACCCCCCCAAAAGAAAACACTTTTTACCTGCCCTTTAATCAGGTTGTAAAGAGCCAGTGTGGCTCCCAGATGTTGAGCCTGCATGCTGTCCTCTGTCAGGATGGTTGGACAAACTTCCAGGACATCGTCTATCCTCTGAACACGCACCCTAATAAATTAACAATATTCAAATATTACTCAACGAAGTTCAGAGCACAACAATTGTAAGGTGTAAGGTGGAAAAATGTTTCTTAGAAATGAAACACTTTTGGTTTAAGCTGTGCAAAAAATAAAGCATTTATCATCAAAAAAGCCAATGTTTTCATAATCTTAGGCTAATTTTGGCCAACCTTATATAGGCTCTCCAGTAAAGATACACAATACCATCAATATACCCTGTATGTTATCTTTCAGCTTTAAGCAGAGGAAACTGAACACTGATACTACAGGACGCTCTTCTATTACTGACTCAACTGACAATATTTTGCTAAAGTGTTTGAATAATATTTTTATATTTTGACAAAATTCAGCTGAATCAAAAGCTCTCCTGTCCAACCCAATGGAACTATAGACAGTCTCTATTATTTCTCCCCCTCCCTCCCTCCGGCAATATATCTCTCCACGTGGACTCGGTGAAGACACACTCACTTACTTGCACCTCCAGTATCGACCAGCAGCGACCTTGTTAAAAGACGGGGCAGGACTTTTGGGCAGATTTTTTCTGACCCAGTCAATGAGGAACTGTTTGGGAGATTTCCCGGTCCAGCTGCGCGCTGTGTAGTCGAAATTACGGATGTCCTTTGGCTCATCCTTTTTAGCAACTGTGGACGGACGTTAAAGACAATGGTCATCGGCAAAGCTGAGTTTTTGCCATAAAAGTAGCGAGAAGCTCTGTGAGCACACGTGAAATCCTCTGAGACCAGCCCCATGGAAATAAATGTTAAATCTTTTCAACTTCCTCACAGTAAAGGTGAGTATATGGCCACACTGGTTAACTGATTAATGCAATTCATAGAAAATCGGAGTGACCCGTTGCTATTGTTGTCGAGGCCATCTAATATGAAATATCAGCTTTGCCTAGTTTCTGAAATTCAGAAAAAAGGGAAATGCTAAAATCTGACAAATTCTGCATCAGGATTTTGCTAGCGAATGTTTTTAAATTACCTGTGGGTATTAATACGCTCGATATCTGTCCAGCGTATAGGATCATATCATTTCATCATCAACTCAAATGGAATTTAAATCAATTAAACTAGTTGATCACACGGAATTGACCTAGATTTTGAAATATTGTAATTTTCTGTCATTGAAGTGCTCAGTAAACAAACTCATCTCATGAAGTGCAAATGGTACCTTTCTGGACAGGAGGGTCCTTTTCAGCCTTTTCGAAGAGTTTGAAGCCCATTTCACCTTTATCCTCACTCACGGGGGTGGTTTTCTTTACCTTCGGAGGTTCATCCACCACTTTAATAGCCGGATTGAACACGGGATGGGACTCCAGCTGCTTCATTTCTAGATCGGAAAGATAAAGCTGGTCAATGAATTTCCCAGTTTTTTTGTTTTTTTTTCCCCCTGTTTGGATGCAAACAGACCTTGCTGTATGATTCGTATTCTGTCCTGAGACATCCGTTGGCCCGCCTTGTCCCCTTTAGTCTTGGCGGTAACTGCCATTTCTTTGGCATCGTACAGCTGAGCTGTTAGGATCAAATACCTGTCGTTCTAGACACAGCAAGGAAAAAAAAAAAAAAAAAATTACAAAACTACACTGAATGATAATACCACTGATATTCCACTAATCGTAAGTACCCGATCACTTCATGCTAAAGCTGAAAAATACATGTTTCAGAGCTCAAAGGTGGTGGGAGTTATGTCTTCATAAGATGTTTTTATATAATTTTATTCGTTTTCTGATTATAATTTAACCTTATTTGTAACTGCTTCTACATTTTTTGGTTAATATTATTCCGAAATGTCTGACTGCACGTTTTCAAATCATGAATCAGAATGTCAGATAACGGAAACATTTGTGACATAAAATCACATTTTCTAAAATGTATGGTGATACAATGCATCCCTACTTACTGGATCAAACTTCTCCAATTCGGGTTTGTGTGCAGACGTCTCTCCTTCTTCCTCTTCCTCATCTTCACTGCTCTGCTCTGCATACCTTAAGATCCACTCCTTCATGCTAGCAGCTTCTTCCTTCACCGCGGCCTGGCAAACGATACACCTTTTCAGGCTGATGTTGTCCGACAGCACTCACTTTCCTTCCAAGGCCCAGAAACACGCAAACAAACCTTAGCTGTCTCTTTGTCGCGGCTGTCAGGTGCTTTGGGGCTGGGGGCGGCGGGTTTCTGCTGAGCCATTGGCTTGAACTTGGGTCTGCTCCTCTGGCTTTCTTCCTGCATCTGCTGAGTGAAACCTTCAGGAAGCTCCTCTGGTGACCAAAAAAAGAAATAAAAATTGGACGCTTCATAGCCTTGTGACCTAAGGAGCTTGTACGCGATATCAAAACATCAAAACATCTGCCCCGTTACCATCTTTGAGGTTGAGGCAAAGCCAGTCGAGAGCAGAGTGGAGATCGCCGCCATACATCACACTGCTCTTCATCGCTTCCTCAATGTGTTCTCTCTTGAAGTTGAACTTCTGCAGAGCTGTGTAAAGATCCTGCAACAAGACCGAGCAAAATTACTAGACTTGTCTGTAAAAGAAACAGTGATGTTCAGACTTTCGGATCACGGTTTTATATTTACCAGCAGTTTCTTGTTGGTCAGTCTGCCTGATATGGGGCCTTTGTCGCCGTTCTCCTGTCTGAAGTCATTGATCAGCTTGATGATCTTCTTCTCCAGGTCAGCCTGGATAGAAACCTGCATTGGAGGGGGAGGAGGTTTCAGTACCTTTAACTCTTGGACAGCGCTCTTCCACTGAAGTGAGTGACTGGGCAGCAGTGATCCTAACACAGACATCGTTTTCTACAAAAGCATCTATCTAGAACCAAAAATTACTGACAATTAAATAGTAAAAGTATTGCTAATTGACAGGCAGGATATCTTTTGGATTGTATTGGATTTTGAAACTATAGTATTTGGAATTAATTATTTCTAATCTTTGTAGTAAAAAAAAAAAGGGCATACATCCATTATTGCAGTGTTAATGTAATTTCAAGTGTCATTTCTACATATTTGCCCTCTATTTCGACATTAGTTGCTAAATATATCTGTGATTATAATAATCCATAATGTTGATGTTCTGTGCCTTCGCCACTTAAGCTTTTGGGTGTTTAATTGAATGAAATATTTGTTCCAACATACTCATTAGAAAAATGGATGTGACTCAGATCCCATGAGAAATCAATTGCCGCAAGGGGACAAATAAAGTTTAATGAATTTGAATTTGAATAGAATTTGAAACGAGGGTGAGAATGGGTTGAAAACAGTCCGATAAGAATCATATTCCTGATTCCTGATTGGATAAACAACTTCTGAACTCAATGATATTCAGGGTTTTAAAGTGTTATGGAGCTGAAATCTTACCTTGAGGATGGATTTGTCTGAAGCTCCACCAGTGTCCACTTGAGCGGTGTTGGCAAGACTGTAGGTCTTCGGGGCTGCGGGAGAAAAGGTGTATCTGCGTATTAAAGTGGGATTTGACGCACTTTTGCATTTTTAACTGAATTTCTACAGAGAACCAGCATTTTTATTCACTGTTTTGTAATGTTTTTTTTTGCATGATCCCTATGTTACATCAAGACATTGTCATCCATCACAAGTTACCAGACCTTGTGGTGTTTTTTACTAAGATGAAAACTATTTGAACATCATCAAAAAAGGAACTTTTATTTTCATGTAAACACATTACTTGTGTGACTTAGTTAAAACAAGTAATTTAGGATAGACAGAGGGGCTACGATACAGACTGGCCCAAACCCTCCTACTTAGTTTTTCTTTATGACTACAACAAAAGCAAATGATATATAAGTGGTGGAAGTTGATGGTGATGCAGGTCTGCAGAAAACTCCTGGATTTGTATGATTCTCAAACGCCAATGCCCATCTGAGGTCTTCGATCTGTGTAACGTTCCACGCAGTCATACGTGTAACTGGCACTACGGATGACATGATAGCGTTTCTGGTGCTGCCCTGCTGTTACATTGTCACTATCACCTTTTGACTTGTTTTCTTTGACTGCTGTGGATTGCTTGTTGTTCTGCGGCTGCTTCTGCTCCTCAGCCGCGTTGTTCCCGGCTGCAGCCACAGCAGCCCTGCTCGTCGCCGCCCGGGCGATGGCCGCAGCCGCCGCCGCCGATTTCTTCTTCTTACCGCCCATGGGGTCCACAAAACCGCTTTCTGGCTACCGTTCCTGTTCGCCGCGGTACCCCGTCAGGTCATCTGCGATGATCGGATTGGGATATTTCAACAGGGACCAAAACCCAGGCGAGAGCCGTCAATGCGTTTCCCCCCTCGGCGATTGGACCTCACGGCCACCGTAGCAGACGTACGACGCATGCGCGCCCGTTGCATTGTTGGTAATTTGCCCAAACAATCATGGCGGACGCCTTCGGAGACGGTTTGTTCAGCGTGTTTGACGATGATCAACAAGCTGCCCCCAGTAAAAAGACATTATCCACGGCTGCTTCCGAAACTGGGTAAAGCTGGGCATATATTGACATTTTAGTTAAGAACTTTTATTTGTTTGTTGACATCCAGAACTTGGAATTATGCTTGTACGTGCTCAGCGCCGACGTTAGCAGGGGTAACCTAGCATGCCCATTGGCGCACCAAACTCATGGTTTGAACTTAAACAACACAGAATTTGTTTTTTGACAACTGCGGAGTTTAATTTGATTTTCACTCTTGGACAGTCGTCAGCGTCACTTCAATATCATGTCTCGTTTCAGCAATGCTGCTGGGAAAAATGTCAAGGATGCTGGTCCATCGGTTGGGAGCAAGAGGGAGGCAGAGGGTGACGGTGGAGAGGAGATTATGCTCGGGAAGAAACCACGACATGAGACGATTTCTGCCAGTGACTTAAAGTGAGTGGAAAATGTATATTTCCCGTTTGAAAGTCAAAATAACTATAGCACTAAACTTGTTTTGGTTAGAGATCAGACAATTCTTTTTTTTGTTGTTTGTTTGTCATCAAAATAGGATTAGCAACGTGATCAATGCTAAAGCAGATCCTATGCTGACTCTTTGGCATTGATATGGAGCAAATCCATCTTTTAATGTCAGAATGTATGTTGTTCTCTGCTGGTATTTTGTCTTGAGGGTTGGTGGTGTTTACAATTTTTTGTAGTAATTCAATGTGAATGGTCCTTTTTTTCCACAAGTCTTGCAGAATTTATGCCTCAAGTGAAAGTGGAGCAAGTTGAGACTGTAGAGGGTTGCTCACATGAGGTAAGGTTGTTCACATAAAATAACTGCAGTAGCTTCCCTCGGTTGTCAGACCTTGTTAAAGATGCTGTTCTGTCCCCACCAGGTGGCTCTGCCTGCAAGTGATGAATATAAACCCCTAAAAGCTCGGGTTGGAAAAGCCGCAAAGGTATAATGGGCTATCGGCTTGTACGACTATTTTGTACAGTCACACAGAAATACAATTGAAACTGGACTCCAGCTTGGTTATCTTTAATCGATTGTAATTTTATACAAGAAAATGTTAGCTTCAAAGGTTTTTCATAAAATATAATGAGGAATATGTAGCTATTATTTAGACATTTTCTTGCAGTGTTGGTCAATAATAAATTAAACTAAAACCAATGTTTGAGAGAATTCATCTTCTGTCTTTGTGTCTTTCAGGAATATCCCTTTGTTCTCGACCCTTTCCAGCGTGAGGCCATTCTTTGTATTGACAACAACCAGTCTGTACTTGTGTCTGCACACACCTCAGCTGGAAAAACTGTCTGTGCAGAGTGAGTATCATCAAAAATACTATTTGGAACCAGTGGCTTATGAGTTCAACACACAAATTATCTGAGATACAAGATGCAGCACAGTTGATTCATTTGCTTTGTGATACAAGTCGATCTGTGTTACGAGTAAGTGTTTGACACGGACGTGGCCGCCGCTGTCTGTGAAGTGGCGTTTAATAATAATCTACATGTGCGCGCATTTAAAAACAGGAAACAAAATCAGGGGAAATATATTTTTATATATGAGCAAATTGAGTTTCGAGCTTGGTCACTGGAGGAATTAAACTCATAGTTGAAGGTACTGCTGAATTGGATAATCCTCTATGCTTAGTTGCACATGAGTCATTTTGTTCCACTTATGTTTATTGCAATCTTCAGAAAACTGCTGGTTCTTTATGAAATTCAACTGCTTAAAACGCAAATTTTCGATCGCTAAAACTTGCATTGTGAGAGAGAAACCAGGTTAGACAGTAAGACTTAGCAACTTATCGTTACATGTCTTCATGGGTAACAAGAAATAGTAAATTGATTCAGCTACAGGACGCAAAATTGTATTTTATCTAATGTTCAGTTCGCATGGAATTGGGAGTGGTCAGGGCAGATAAGTGGTTCAATGCAGTTTTGTTTTTGTTGCAGATATGCAATTGCATTGGCACTCAGAGAGAAGCAGAGAGTGATCTTCACCAGTCCCATCAAGGCCCTCTCCAACCAGAAGTACAGAGAGATGTACGAAGAGTTTCAGGATGTTGGACTGATGACTGGTGATGTCACCATCAACCCCACCGCCTCCTGTCTCGTCATGACAACAGAGGTGAGTAACTGTTTTGTCTGAAATGCTAAAAAAAACAACAATACATGAATAATTATTGAAGACTGTTATTAATTAGAGAATTTGCAGCTGAGAAAGCGTGACCCTGTTAACTTCATGTCGCCCAGATCCTGAGGAGCATGCTGTATCGGGGCTCTGAGATCATGAGAGAGGTGGCATGGGTTGTCTTTGATGAGATTCATTACATGAGGGACTCAGGTCTGTACTAAACCAAAAGGAACCTGACCTATGTTCACCCTGGTGTGTCAGGTTAATTGTACCGTTTTTCTGTGTATTTCAGAGCGTGGCGTGGTGTGGGAGGAGACCATCATTCTTCTTCCAGACAATGTGCATTATGTCTTCCTGTCTGCCACCATCCCCAATGCTCGACAGTTTGCAGAATGGATTTGTCACCTACATAAGCAGGTTGGATCATACAGGTTTTTGTTTTCTTCTGTGATACACTCATTTTTATTTCTTTGTAGTCATTGAATGTTACTTGCAATAAAAAAGAAGTACGACCATTAAGTATGCTCTCTAAATATGCTGTACAAATTGTGTGAATGTAAATGCGTGAACCCCTCCAGTTGTTATTGGCTCGACCAGGACACGCAAGCTATGCAATATGATAGGAAACATTCTGCACATTAAAAGTTCCGATGAAGGCTTTTTACTTACTTATTATTTTTAAATAAATCATGCATATATTTCTCATGTGTTTTGCAGCCATGCCATGTAGTCTATACAGACTACCGCCCCACTCCACTGCAACACTACATCTTTCCAGCTGGGGGCGATGGACTCCACTTGGTTGTAGATGAGAACGTAAGAATCTCCCCATCACCTGGGTGCACTGGACCCTGCTAGTGCTCAAGAGTTAGATAATAAGTAATTAAATAGCTCTGCAGGATAGTAGTATTTTCCCTCTAATTTTTAAAGAATCCACAGGAGTGCATGTAACAGGATTAAAGTATCTTACGTCTTTGCTTTTTCTTAGGGAGACTTCAGGGAGGAAAACTTCAACACCGCAATGCAGGTTCTAAGAGACATTGGGGATTCTGGGGCTAGTAGTGGAGGTGGCAAGTGGGACCCGAGAGGACGCAAAGGAGGAACCAAAGGTTATTGTGATTTTCATCAAATTCAATAGACAAAGTTTGATTCCTTTTAATCCATGAAAGGAATTCGAGTACTTTTACATGTGTTGTCTCTATAGGTCCGTCCAGTGTTTTCAAAATAGTAAAGATGATTATGGAGAGAAACTTCCAGCCTGTCATCATCTTTAGCTTCAGCAAGAAGGAGTGTGAGGCCTATGCTTTGCAGGTGGCCAAACTGGACTTCAACAGGGGTATGTGCATCTATGTCATGCTTTTCAACAGAAATTAATCAGTAAAAGAAAGGCCGTGGTTTTTAAAGCTGCGCCCTCAGCCCTGAAATGGAAAGCCAGTACAAAATTGTACGTAAACGGGGTCCGACTCTAGTGGTTAGGAAGGGTTCAGGTTGTTTGAATAAATGTGTCTCTTATTGGAATGATTTCTTCAGTAAACATTTTCCTGAGTGAGTTAATGGGTCCTTTTAAGTTTGAAGAGTGTTCCAAGGCAACATAATGTCCATTAGTTAATAATTGTTATGTTTGGGGGAAAATTGCTGGTAATACAGGATATGCTTGAGGGCATGGCAACCAGAAGAAGGAGCACCGGGTTTCCGTTATATTAATTTATAATTGGCAGCCTGACAAAAATTAACTACTTATGGAGCTTTTCTTTTGGCATCTGTCGCCCTCTGTGCAAACACAGGTCAGAACAGCTGTTTGTTCTGCCAGAGCCTTAAATTAACTAGTGGAAAGAGCAAAATACACGAGGAACGTTCTTGACATATTATATCAGTGATGGGTAGCTTTTCTTTCCCTACCTAACGAGCTCACTGTGAGCAGCTAGAATCAGCAATAAGAGGGGCCCCCCCAGCCACCGGGCCCTGGACACCAGCATTGGGCCTTTGGACATTTAGTACTGGGTGGCAAAGAAAGGTGTAGCC
This sequence comes from Fistularia tabacaria, assembly GCA_901007705.1. Taxonomy (NCBI): domain Eukaryota; kingdom Metazoa; phylum Chordata; class Actinopteri; order Syngnathiformes; family Fistulariidae; genus Fistularia; species Fistularia tabacaria. The sequence goes on along the minus strand of CAAKHD010001253.1, from coordinate 327,642 downwards.
TTTATGTATAGAATGTTTTGTTTTTCCTTTTTGGAAAATGATGAGATTATCTCTGTAGACAAATAAATAAGCTTTTCTTGACACATTACCCCAAAAAGGAAGTGCATAATGTAGCCAAAATGACGAAAGAAAGAAAGAGAGAAAGAACAAACAGCAGTAATAATAATAGCTCAGGGCTCCCACTGATTCCGGTTAGTGTGAGTTGTATTTTTTATGGGCATTATATTTGTTTTCATACGGGGTCATATAATCTTATTGGTATAGTTGTCTTGCCGCCATACCTTGAAGGCCAGTCTGTGAAAATATCAGTCTTAAAATCAGAAATGCTCTATCGATCGCAAAGGAAATTGTATAAACCCAGATACTCCCCACAGAAAGAGATGGGAAAAGGTCAAATAAGATGAGATCTACAGAAATAGATGAATAAATATTGTAAAACATAAGTGGTGTCACAATTTAAAGTAAATAAGTAACCAGGGCAAATACAGCTCGATGGGCAGTGAGATGAGATATTGTGATGTTATAAGTTGAACAGTCTTATGGCCACAGGAAAGAATGACCTCCTTTGACATTAGGCAGTGCACCTCAGTGGAATCAGTCTATCGCTGAAAACTATTGTCGTACATTAAACCTGTCCGTAGGACAAAAGAGGCTGAGGACCGCTGAGCTGCCTTTAGCTTGTTCTGCTTAAATGTTAAGAAACACAATCAGCCTACAGAACAAACCTCTAAACAGTGTATTTGTATTTCCGCATTTGCGGAGAAATGCCTTTCCCATACTAAAGATTTGACTGTGAGAGCCTATGAAGGGCAGGGTATGAAGTGACGGATATTGATTAGATTTTTTTGATCAGAATGCTATTGGTTCTGCATTTAAGCTTTTAGAAAACGTGTCTCGTGCACGAATCCTCATTTTTGCAAGTGATTTCCTCGTTTTTGTTTTTTTTTTGACTGAGGTGCAGAAACACGAGTTTCATGTTTTCTTTACCCAAAGAATTTGTGCAACTGTCAGAAGTTCCAGCATCTATCAAAAGATTTCATCATCTTTTAGGGTTATAATTCAAATGGACCCGATCATTTAGAGTTAGTTTTGAAATATACGTGCTTGTTAAGTTCCGTCCCTTCAGCTCTGCCAATAATTCAGGAATGCTAAGCATCTAAATGGAGCTTCAATATTATACTTGGCCTGCCATCCCACATATATTTGCGCTATTTGTTTGTGTGGTCAGCAAACAAATAACGAGGATATTTAAAAGCTGTTAAATCTGGATTTTTGCTGTCCTTTTACAAGCAGTTTGTGACGGTATCCACAATAGACCACCATAATACAGCATAAAGGCATAGCTCAGCCAATTATGTTCAGTATGTTTTAAATACATCTGATATGATTTATGACCGTTTGAACGTTTCCCAGATGTGCCAGACAAAGTTATGTCGAGAACCTTGTTTTATAGCCGGCGCACACATGTTTTTCAATATATAATGGTATTTTGAACTCTGTTTGGTGAGATTCAGCAATTTTGGCTTATTAATTGTGTAGTTGTGACAATGTCATATTATGCATCCCTGACTAACAAAAATTAATCAGTTGTTGCATTTCCTCTGTACCTATTGGAGTTAGTCGAACGTAGACAAACCGTTTTTTGTGGTAAACGGCCAAGATAGGCAGGCAAAAGCTCTGGGAATCTGGGAAAAGGTTGAATAATTGACAAGTTAAGCTGAATGAATTTCCGCCAAGTGAATTCCAAGAATATGAGTTTTTGAGCCAGTGTATCTTGCCGTTCCTTCCAGCAGATAAGTGATGAGGGCAAATGTCTGCCTGCGTGGGGCCAAATCCAGCAATAATTGCAGCTCGGATCAAATTCTCTCGCCGAAGGCTTCTCAAGTCAAATAAACATTGTAATGAAGCTGAACATGAAATGTTTTCCTCTATAGTTTGTCGTTCCTGGCAAATTCCTATCAATAACAAAGTTGGTTTCAAAAGTCTGCTCGTCCACCCGTCTGCTTGTCTGCCACCCCCTGAAAGCCTTTTGCCTGAAAGCAATTTCTTTGTATCTATATTGCAAAAAAAAACTGGCAGCAAGAACTGGCAACCATCATTTTTCATTTCTATCAGAGTTTGCTGTATTGTGAAGTTTTTTTTCTTGAACAAATTAGACTCTCTTTTAAAACTAGGCATCCGGCATCCAGTAATTTCTCATAATTCAATCATCCGATCTGGGAAAAGTTGAAATTTGATTTTAAAGGAGCTGAATTATTCAGTTGAGGTTTCAACAGATATAAAGCCCTCTGATGAAAAGTGGCCACAGAAATTTGTACTTCGTTTTTGCCCTTTTTATTTTTCAATACGGCTCAAATACTTTGCCAACATTGTGATGCAATTGGAGTGTCAGCATTGAATATTTTCACGGGGCTGATTTCCAGGTCTTTCTTTGAGGATTTCATTTCTCTTTTGTAAACTCCAGGTGTCAGATTGTTAAAACTTGTGTGTGTGTGTGTGTGTGTGTGTGTGTGTGTGTGTGTGTGTGTGTGTGTGTGTGTGTGTGTGTGTGTGTGTGTGTGTTAGAGAGCAGATAGACATGAATAGGAGGGAAAGCAATGTGACTCCTCTGTTTTTCTCTTTCACAACCAGTGATTTCTACACCAAATCTCCCTCTTATTCACATTGTTTTGTCCAACTACCATTTGTCCTTTTTTCTGAACCCCCCCTCCCAGTGCTCTGTGACACAGGCCGTGTTTGTACATTGGCAGAACACTGTTGGAGTCAAGGGTTCAACTGGTGCCAAATCACGGACCAACAGAGTGCAGAGCTAGAGCAGCGACTCCAAAAAGTCACAGAATTAAAAAGCGCTTCATGCAAAGACTGGCAGGTGTTTCGTTGCTGTCAGGCTGCTCTGCGTCTGTCAGTTCTGCAAGCTGGGATGTTTTGGCCCTAGAACAGTGTTATAGTTGTTTTTACCAGAAATGGTCAAAGCTTAGCCATTTCTGGTCCTTAAAGGCTGACTCCTAATGATGTCTTATAGTCCACCATTGGCTCATAGTCTGTAACTGACTTAAAGGAGCAGTTCAGCCAGAAATGAAAAGCAAGCTATTACTCACTCGCCCTCGTGCCAACAGAACTAGACTCAAAACACAGAAAGAAATGCGTGCGGCTGTAGCACTTACCTGATTCTGCAAACCCCTGACACATGAAGCTTTCATAAACACCTTACTTAAAAAACAATTTCAGCAGATATGTTTGCTCTGTTGTAACTGTAGTTGCGTCACCATTGCAAACGAATGCTTTTTCTCCGGGCTCAATACACTCTTCATCGCTGGAATGGCTTTTATATGCATGTGGCTCCAACAACTACCAGTGTGACTACTACTACCACTAACTAGTTTGTGACAAAGGACGTGTCTGTTGTAAACATGGGGTAACTGATGTCTTCAGTGTAACATCTTCAAGAAAATATCAGTGACTGTGAAAAAGTAGCAGATATAACCCAACATATTTAAAACGTGGATTTAATTTGGGATTATTGAACCGAGTTTTCTTTTTAATGATCAGCAGATGGGCATATCAGTTTCAAAAAGAAGGCATATGGTATGGAACATTTTTCTGCTTCTGCTACTACACGCAACTGTTTTGGTTTATGAGATACAGCCTGTTAACTCCAGGTCCTCCAAAGGGTTTTCATTTAGAGGAGTAAGACTGTCAGACATGTTTTCAGGCATGGCTGCAGGGTGATAATCAAGTCTCAATGTCGCACAAGATCCCAGTGGCCAAAGTAGGGGCTCAAAAAAACATCAGTGAATAGAATGAGCTGACATCACATCAGCTATGGAGGCTCCTGAGAAAATTACCATGAGGTTTGATATTTTATAGTCCCACAAGGGTCAACTGCATGTTTTTTGTCAATCTCTGCTGTTCCCTTTGTGACCCAACATATTCAGGGTCAACATTTAGGGTCATAAACAAGAAAGTTACTATCCATTTTTAAGTTAAATCATGTTTCTAAGAAGAACCATCTTAGATGCACTGATGAGGAGCTGTCTTTGACAGCTTCCCTCTTGGCCAATTGTTTTCAGTACTTATTTTTAAAAAAATCAAATGCATTTGTTGCTCTGTTTATCTGCAGGCTGTCCCACGCGTTCATGGGATTGTGTAACTGGTATGTCTTTGTTGTTAAGCCATTATGAATAAAACCACAACCAATGGAATCGTTTGTGGTCACATGAAAAATGCCGGCTTGATGACGCAATCCCCTATTTCATGGTAGATGATTTTTTTTTTCCCAGGGTGGTCTCATAAATAAAGACAGGCCCATGAGAACTCGCATGGCTTGAGAACAAGCCCCGGCAGGGGCGATAATTCAATAGAATGACAGTGGTACACACAGACCCCATATCCAGTATTTAAATGGTTTAGTATATTACCGTCAACCAATAAAAGATATTTTGAAACAATCATCCAGTCAGCAGGATGAATTTTGTAAATAATTTGAACACCGAAGTAAATATTTTTCCAAATGAAAGAAATATAAAGCTGTCACATTGTGGTTGGCATTTACACAAGATGTGAATATAATCCAAAATGTTGCGGCAATTTGTTTTCGTCTAAGTCATAATGTACTCTCTGACAAGCAGTTTCCAACGAAAAAAAAGTCTCCTCATAGTTTCGGATTAAGTGGGGGAAGTAACATTTAGAAATTTTCCCAAAGCTTCAAAGTTTGGTGGGTATCATAAATGCGGGATAAGAAAAGTATCTTTGTTCCCAAATGCACAGTCAGTTTCTAATCAGCTGCACATTTTGTGTGTTCAAGATGATGAGAAACGTCTTGTGGAGGAAGTTTTCAACAACGCAGTGGACTGTCTCTCAGATGAGGACAAAAAACTTCCCCAGGTGAGGTTGCTTGACCTCTATGCTTTAATGATTTCCAATGATGTTTATGACAATTCAAGGTTCTCTTACACCACTTTAACCCACCTTTTCCAGCTTGCAAGGTGGCATCATGTACCTTAGAGTTGCTTTCTAAGAAGAAAAAAAAAGCATGTAAATGGCTAAAAACCTCATGTCACAATTCACTTCATGAAAATAATAAATACTGGCTGCAAATGGACACAATGTTTTGGTTCAGCCAAAAAGCAGAAAGATCATCTTTTATGGTGTTTGTGATTTAATCAACAGATATATTATTAACAAATACTGGCTTACGAACGCCCCCTAATCACGAACAAATCGGCCTATGTTTTCGATCAAATTTAATGGAGCTGCGAACAAACCTGGGTGCGCTAACACTCAAACAGTCATGGACTGTGTGCGTTGTAACATAGCGGCGTGGGACTCCACATTTACATTGTTCATCGTTGTGTTGTCCTGTTAATGCTTTTCTGAGCCACTACATTAGCCCTCATTATGGCCCTCAAAAGGATTAAAAGTGCTCGTGGTGTTTAGAAGAAGTTAAGAATTCCTCTCGATCTGAAGAAGGAAATAATAGCTAAACGTGAGAGTGGTGTTCGTGTTACGGATTTTGCCAAGCACAAGTAAACCATCCGTACAATCCTGAAGAAAAACGATGCTTCATGTGGGCTCATGTAGTTCAAGGGGTGACTTTGTTAATGAAGCAAAGTTCTCAAGTCTTAGAAGCAGTAAAAATGCGATTGTTAGCTTGGATTAATGAAAGGGTTGGCTGGAAATAGCATTAGCAAGGGTCTCATATGCGAGACGGCTTTACTTTTGCATGGTGATTTAGTGAGGGAAATGCTAAGTACAAGTACTGACAAAAAGGAAAGAACACCAGAAACACAGGATTAATTAGGGTTATCTTTAATTCCTCTCTGTGTTTTTGCCACAAATAAACCCATAAAAACGTTTCAAAAGAGTACAGTATGTTTTTTGAGGCTGAAAATGGATCAATAGGATTTACATTGATTTCAATGGGAGAAATTGATTTGGTTTTCGAACAGGGTCAAAGAACAAATCAAATTTGTAAGCTGGGGATCTACTGCACAAGAACCACTCATCTGTCATCAATCCGCTGTTACTTTCCTCAGGTGGAGCACGTGCTGCCGCTGTTGAAGAGGGGGATAGGAATCCACCATGGAGGCCTATTGCCCATCCTGAAGGAAACCATAGAGATACTTTTTTCCGAAGGCCTGATAAAGGTGCCACTGTCTCTCTGAGATGCACATCAGAACACACGCGTAGACACAAGTTGATACAAAAAATATATTCAAAATATCCCCAAAGTGGCTCTCCAAAAATTATATATATATATTTGAACATTGTTTATATACAATACAGATACATTTCCCCCCTACTAACATTGGTAATCGTTCCAATCCATGAGGTCAGATTTAAAAGGTTTTCTGTTTAGTTCTTTTAAGTATAATTCCAATAATGGACCTTTGATTTATCTGCCTGTTTCTGTTGCCCACAAAACTGTACTCTCACTTCAGGCCCTCTTTGCAACGGAGACGTTCGCCATGGGAATCAACATGCCCGCTCGCACCGTGCTCTTTACCAGTGCGCGCAAGTTTGATGGCAAGAATCACCGTTTTGTAAGAGCAAACACACAAATGCACGCAACGTGTAATTATTGCGCATGAATTATCTTGTCAAATTCCCTCATTTGCAATACTAGACTTAAACTGAACATCAGAAACCAGTGGTTTATGCTTTTAGGCATGTCTCACAATGGCAAACTTGGACTTCATCTCTGGAATTAAGAAAATATATATTTTGATCGATGCTTTTCCTGTCCAATGACTGAAGTGGCTATTACAAATGTTAATGAATTAACTTAAAATGAACTGAAAAATCGACAGAATAATTAATTGCAAAAAAAAAAAAGTGAACAATAATCATGATCTACAGGAAGCACAGTACAGAGAGGAAGGTTAATTCCCCTTTAATTTCTTGTTAAATGCTTCTGGCATTGTTTGTTCTTTTGACCTATAAAATATGATTATTTCCATATTTAATAAGATTACTAATTATATGATTTTTTTTCATTGATACATAAAGTGTCTTGCTATTTAAGCAAATTTAGTTTGCTGATTTTTGTTTTAATTGTTGGTCATGATTTCAAGCTGATTCCTCGTTTAGTTTATTTTCCCATGAACATGCTTTTTGTATTTATATGTTACCGGTGATGCGTACCAGTATTTCGTGTTCAAAGAGAGAACAGTCTTTAATTGCAGATAGATTGAAATCTAGATCGTCTGAGAAATGTTCTGGATTTTAACTCTCGAACAGAAGGGGAACAGCATGCAAAGAACAGTGTAGACCCGCGACACAGTGTGCTACAATGAGGTCTTCACAAGGTCCTAAACTGCTGAAGCTTGCATTGTAATATAAACAGCCACGTATTGTTTACAAGCACTCCTAAGCACTCTTCACCTTCAGTACACACACAGGCTGGAGGAGAATGTAAGAGAGAAGAAAACAGCTCTCCAAGCGATTCATCAGGAACATCTGGTGACTGTGGAGCTGCCAAAACTCCACGCAGGCACTAACACTGCTGAATACACAGCTCTCATTCCTGAAACGCTGTGTTTCAAATCAAGGCCTCATCTCGTGGCGTGCCTGAAAACTATGACCCGATCATTCAAACTCAAGACAGTCTTACCTGCCTTTGATTTAAAAGGCAACGTAGATATCTGCCCTTGAATATAAGCTGCGTGGTTTGCAGATTATAGCGCTTTATAAGCTTTTGGAAAACTTGTTCTATGTTTTCTCTGGCGACCGTTGCGTCATCTTCAGCATCACCTTTATGGCCAGAAATGAGCAGTACGTCTGGTGATACATAAAAATATGAACATTACAACATTCAATCGCCCCTTCCTTGCTCACATATACGTTTACAATGGAAAATTGTACTCACTGAACACACAAATGAATGGAATCCCTCCCCAACTGTTTAATTCTGCCTTCTTCAATGCCAATGTTTTTTGGCATTTCCTTTTGAGTTTCCCTTCTCATGTCTTCGGGGTCAGACAGTTCCCCGCTGAACTTTAGACCTTTTTTTTCTGGAAAGGTGACCAACAATTTACTCGCGGCGTTCTGCCATGACCGTCAAAACCAGGTAATGTCGGAGAGTAAATCGTGCGGATTCACGGTAAACAATTGGCAACAGCAAAAATGAGGGAAAGAAAGAAAATAGCAACACTGTCATCCATGTCTTGATTTAGACACCGAAAATGTCTCATCGCACACCTGGCTGGGAGTCATCCGTAAAAGTACTCTTTCCATGTAGCTATATCGACATGTCAGATGTATTTTTTCCTTTTTTTCATAGGATTAGTCACAATCACAAATGACCTCCAGACTAGGCGAAGCAACCCATTCACTCCAAAATGCCCTAATTCTTGAATGCTTTTGTGTGTTTTCACATGATCCAGATTACATCAGGTGAGTACATCCAGATGTCCGGGCGTGCCGGGAGGAGAGGGATGGACGACCGAGGAATCGTTATTTTCATGGTGGATGAAAAGATGAGTCCGGCCGTTGGCAAACAGCTGCTGAAGGTAAAGTGAGTCAGGCTGCCGTGGAGTTTGTACTGTAAAATTCTGCTAAGCAGCCAGTAGTCATCCATCACATCTTCACAGATCTCCTACGATTTGCCAACATGATACAGATGAAATACAGAATTTGTTCAACAATTGAAGGGAAATTGTCACAACTTAAGAGATTCGCCTCTTCAACGATCAGGCCATTCATTTTGACAAAATTCACTCAAGGCAGCCAAAATTTCTTTGTGATTAGTCTTCAGTTTGACATTTATAGCTCCGCAGCTATAAATAAGTACGTCAGCTGTAGATTCTGCAAGAGGTTGCATTAATATGGACGTGTTTTTGGCACGGTCACTATCCAATATTTGATAGCACATCTGGTCCTGGAGTTCCCATCAGTGTTTTGTTTTGGAAACGTGACTGTCGACTACTTTCCACTGAATATATATTCCACGTTGACCTTGTAAAGAATTAAGACAGACATAACTGCTAAGGGCTTAGTCCAACATGTTGGACAGTGTGCCAAGAAAGCCATTTTTATATTCATTCATACAGTGCTCATGAAAAGCCTGATTTTTAAGCAGCAGTGCCTCGATCATCATGTGTGACATCATGCTTTCGAAGCAGACGCTTTTTTGTTGTGGAAACTTGAAGACCCAAACATGGACAATTGTCTTAATGGAGGGACATGGACTATTTTATTTTATTGTTTACTTTTGAAATAATAATAAGAAGAAAAAGATCTTGTATATTCATATATTCAGGGCATTTTCAAAAGGAAAATGAGCTTGTGTCTTTATAAGGCGTTCAACTTGACATTTGTCTCTCTCATGTTGCAGGGCTCAGCAGACCCTCTGAACAGTGCTTTCCACCTCACCTACAACATGGTGCTGAACCTGCTGCGTGTGGAGGAGATCAACCCGGAGTACATGCTGGAGAAATCCTTTTACCAGTTCCAACATTATAGAGCTCTACCCGGTGTCGTGGAGAGTAAGCGTACCTTTAATAATGCTACATTCCAAACCTAAAGGTGATAATGGAGGGCTGAGAGATTCCTCTGTGCATGAACCGGACGAAGAGCATAACCTTCTTAAAGCTATTGCCTTTTGCACGCTCAAAACCATCAGTCATAGTTGGGGGTCTTGAGTTTTTCAGTGTTTCCTCGGACATTTGGAGGATGCAAAGGTTTTGTCAACATTGAAAAACATTATGGTTTGCTCCATGGAGCATGTATTTATTGTTTATGTAAACTTTTTTGATACATTTTGAAGAGTGAAACCAAGTATTGTTAACGAGTGAAGTTTATTTCTGATTTTGTGCCCGAGTTAGAATTACTGTATGTACTGCAGCTTTCCACATCAAGATGTGACAATCGCAAAATTGCTTTAATGGCAGATGATTTCAAAAATTCATGATTTGTGATCAGGTCTGGTTTGCATTATAACTACATATGTATATATATCTGACTTTTCTAAACAGAAATCAAGAAGCTGGAAGAACAATACCACGCCATTGAAATTCCCAATGAGGAGAGCGTAGTTACTTACTTTAAAATCAGACAGCAGCTTGCCAAACTGGGTAAAGAGATACAAGAGTTCATCCACAAACCCAAATACTGCTTGCCTTTCTTGCAGCCGGGAAGACTTGTAAAGGTAGACCTTTATTTATTTTGCTCTCTTATTTTATTTTGTTTTATATGATTGAGGTTTATGACCATCACTGTGCTGTTCTTGAACAGGTTAAGAATGAAGAGGCTGACTTTGGCTGGGGAGTTGTTGTTAACTTTTGTAAGAAGTCCAACGTGAAGGTACATAGGTGTCGTGTGTAAGTTACTCCATTTTCACAGGACTCCGACTAATTAGCATTTCCTCGTGTAGACAAACGCAGACCAGGACCCCCTGTATGTGGTTGAGGTCCTGGTCCACTGCAGCAAGGCGAGCGTGAAAGACTCAGCGACGGAAGCTGCCAAACCCGCAGCTCCTGGCGAAACCGGAGAGATGCAGGTAGGCGGGGGAGTCGTCAGATTTTAAAACCTGGATTCATGTCCGGGCAAGATTTCATATTTGGATTCCCATTTGGTAGAGTACTATAACTCTTCCTCAGTTCCCAATTTTAGCAATATAGATATAAAGATACCTCTGACTGGAATGCTCAAGACGGGTGTTACAGTACAGTTTACACGCAAAGAATATGACACGACTTGCAATCAACAATGGTTCAGTGCCTGTTCAATACATAAATATCCTGAGAAATAGCAGAAAGGCTTATAATTTTACAACCCCTCTATTTCTCCTTTAACTTTCGGCTGCTTCCCTCAGGGGTCGCCACAGCATATCAACTTCCTCCAGCTATCCCTATTGTCTGTATCCTCTTCCCTCCACCAGCTAACTTCATATCCTCTTTCACTTTGCCTCTACTGTATCACGAAAAAAGCATGGGAAGATCTCGCTATAGTGTATATTTTATAAGCAAAGTATTAATATTTATACATGTTGTATATTACTGGCTTTGCAAGCAAAACCTTTTTTTACCACCACGGTTTCACCACCAATCAATAAAATTGGCTTTTCCCAAAACATCTTCCTTTTAATATTTATGCATTCGTTCCATAAGTCTAGACACATGGTCTGTGTTTTTCATTTTCCATATTTGAATCAAATGATTTAGCACTGTGAGCTTTACTTCTTAATTTATAATGCTCCCAAGTTCTCCCAGAATCTAGGCTGATGTGTATATGCTGTGGAATTGTCTGTTTGCCTCCCGATGGTGTATAAAAAGTTTCCTAACACGGAAAGCAAACGTGGTTCAAGAGAACTTCCTGGAGTCCTCCAGCGAGACGGCTTACCAAGTTGAGTAGTTGTCATGGGAATGTAGTCTTGTATTTAAAGAACAGACCCACGAAGGAGCGGAAACTTAAACTCCTCAATAGCTCATCCAGTGCATCACTGACCCCCCCCCCCCCCCCCACCCCACCCCCTCACCCCGTCACCCCTTTTAATGCAGTGGTTATGCAATGTAGACTGATGTTCTTTCTCTTCAGGTGGTCCCAGTGATGCTCCATCTCCTCACCTCCATTAGCTCAGTCCGCCTGTACATCCCCAAAGACCTGAGGCCCTTTGACAACAGACAGCTCATGCTCAAGTCTATCCAGGTGCAAAAAGCCGCCGTCCAAAAATGGCTTTTAAAACCAGAACTGGGAAAAACGAACCTTTCTTTCACCGTTTCTCACCCTCCCTCCCGTTGCAGGAGGTGCACAAGCGTTTCCCTGATGGCATCCCTTTACTCGACCCCATAGATGATATGGGCATTAGGGACCCCGCGCTGAAGAAAGTCATTCAGAAAGTGGAGGCCTTTGAGCACCGCATGTATTCCCACTCTCTCCACAGCGATCCTAACTTGGAATCTGCCTATTCTCTTTGTGAGAAAAAAGCTCTGGTAAGAATATTTTTGAAGTTAAAAAAGCGTCCAGCCCTTCTGCAGTTAAGTTTGTCAACAGGATGGGGTCTTTTTCTTTTCTCTATCAAAACATGAATCACATACTATTAATTATTTCCCTCTCTCTTTTACTCCGGCTCCCTTTTGGAAGAAATCACTGACCTTCTATTGTGTTCCTGCCAGACAGGTTGTCTACGTCTATATATGTATTTATATATCAAGGCGGACAAACACAGGAAGAAAGAAAGGACATTATTCTTTTCCTACATGGCCTCACCCCAGGTCACACTGACTGGGGGGTAGAATAAAAGTCATACTGACTGGATTTAGGCGATCAAACATAGTACCAGACTTGTAAGTCAAAATATAACAGCAGAGAATGGACAGTGTGCTGTGGGAGAGTCTTTCAGTGCTCACTCACAGGCAGTAAAGCCATCTTCCTGACATTTACCCCCCATACATCATGATGTCAACAGGCTGGGAAACATGTCATAATATTGACAAAAATCTGATAAGGAACTAACTAAATGTGTAACTTTTACACATTTTTCTGCCCTTCATGAACGCTTCGCCACCCAATTCATTTAGAAAAGCGGGTCACTTTTTGAAATCAAAATGTCCTGCACAAACGACATAGTGGCTGAAGACTTCGCCAGTGTAGTGCAGGCGTTTCTCTTTGCCCTTTAAAGTAAACGCATCCTGCATTTGTTCTCCTTGGAGAAAACAATTGAATAAGCAATGGGAGAATTCCTGTTTATAATGAAAACCTTTGTTTTCATAATTGGCCTCCTCTTAAAATGGCAGGCGGTCCCACCGTGGGGGGTCTGGAGACATATATGTGGGAGTCGGTGAGATCATTTTCCAAAAACCAAACAAAATCGGGGAATAATACGAAACATCATGTAAAGTAAACATGCAAAATCAGCAAGCTGTTACCCAGTTTAGCAAGAAATTTCAGAAAATTATGAGATGGCCCAAAAGTCTGTCAGAAGCTTCCAAAAAACTGAGAAATTGACCTCATACACATGATAAATCCCCTGATTCTGCAAGAAACGATAGAAAGAAATCGCATAAACCAGTGCAAGCAGAAAATCAAAATACCTGCAATGTATCACCCCCCAGATGAGTTACATTTCAAAATAAGTTAACTGGAGGCGCAACAGCTTTCGCTAAAAACAGCTTGATCAGAAACTAGGACAGATGTGTATGTTTCTCATCACATTGGGGGGGGTCACATTTCAAGGCAGCCAATCAAATGTTGCGCTTGAAGCAGCTGGCAGGCTGAAGCAAACAGCAGCTGCAGCCCCCGCTCCACAACAACAGACGTCAGAAGATGTAATCATAGCTCCGTTCACTGTCTACTGACAACAGTCAGGCAGCTGATAAATCGTGACGAATACCAGTCCCTCTTTGTGCTGGAGCTTCTTTGCCCTGAGGTGCAGTGGAGGTTTTAATGGAAAGTTTGAAGGCTGTTGCCAGACAATTGAAATATTCAACATGCTGATCAGTAATGTGGACTGAAAAGTCGGTTTTACCTGTTGTCGTGGATACGCTGCTGTTGTTCATTTGTATTTAATACACAACGGAGTGTCTGTCTTGCTTCTCAAGGTTAAAAAACCTTTTTGACACATCTCACTCAGTGTGTGTTCATGTGCGTGTTTCAGATTGCAGCCGACGTCCGGACAGCCAAGCGAGAGCTGAAGAAAGCTCGTACCGTCCTGCAGATGGACAAGTTGAAGTGCAGGAAGAGAGTTCTGCGTCGCCTCGGCTTCGCCAGTCCTTCTGACGTCATCGAGATGAAAGGGCGGGTTGCTTGTGAGATCAGCAGGTAGGACGGCGAAAAAACCCACCACTGTGCAAAATGAACGAGTGCTTCGACGTTTTGCCCGGTTTGATTTGTCTGTCAGCAGGTAAAACGGTTTCAAATAAAGCCCCTTCTAGCCATTTATTCCACTCTTGCCCATAAATAATGATTAGGAATAAACAGCTTTGGTCTCCAGCACATCGATGTAATCCACTCACAACTCATCAGGTAGCATCTGCAGACTCGATCTGTCAGATCAATGTGGTTCCAAGGTAACCCACAATCTTGTTTTTTTAATCTATCCTTTCATCCGCTGCTGTTATGCAGGTCAATGAAGTCCTGTGATTCACAACATAGACCGGGAAAAGTCCCCGGAATTTTTCTTTGACTAAATGATTGAAGAACATACAAAAACTGCTGGCTGAGGGCGGGCCAGCATTTGGAGACCGAAAGCAGAAATGTGTTTCTCAATTTTCCAAGAAAGTGTACTTGTCAACTTATAAAAGTATCAAATCTGCTCCCTGCTCAATGTCCTCAGTGCCGACGAGCTCCTGCTGACTGAGATGGTGTTCAACGGCCTCTTCAACGATCTCACGGTTGAACAAGCCACTGCCCTGCTATCCTGCTTCGTCTTCCAGGAAAACGTATGAACAAGATGAAAAACACAAACATGGAGGATTCCCCAAATTCCCGTTAGTCTGTGCAGAATAATGAGATAAACACTTCTCATTCTCTAACCCCAGCTGCATCCTTGGCCTCCGCACACTGCAACCAAAACATGGACCCCGGGGTCGATGTTTGTTTGTCCGTTTTCTGTCCCTTTTCTTTGGCTCCGCATCATCAGAACAAAACACATTTCTGGCCCGACTCAATCGTCACTTCCACTGTTTACCTCCATCCGATCAATGGCGGTTAATCAATGTGTTCTGTGCCTACAAACTCAGGACAGCTGTTGCTCAAAGCGCCTGTTGCTAGTTAATTCACCCACTATTTCTAAAAACCAGTCTCTCCTTCGATGATTTGTAACAAGCAGTTCATGTTTCTTCACTGACTTATGTGACAGTCTATTTCTGTCAGGCCCACTAGTAAAAAAAAAAAAAAAAAAAAAAAATGGAAAAAGGAATTTTGTCCCCACAAAAAAGTCACACCGTTCGCAAGGAAAAAAAAAAAAAAAAAAGAGAAATTTGCACAAGACATTTTT
>CAAKHD010001253.1:299892-309892 GCA_901007705.1 Fistularia tabacaria | reverse complement strand
AGGGACTTGCAGGAAGTGTGGGAACGCAACTGATTCAGAGTGGAAAATTCCATTATTGTTTCAAGAGTTTCACAAATACAATGGCTTTTTCTTGTTGTCTCTAAATATTTTAGTGAGATGTGGAAGTCTTTTTATTCAATACTTACATGATCTCATTTTATGAGGTCAGTTAAAGGCTTTGTTTCAATGTTTTCAGCTCATTTTTTTCTTTGTATTTATGAGCCAAAAGTATCAGCAGTTAAAATTGATGGTCTGTATTTCTGCATTTGTACAGGAATAACAAAGATCAAGAGAGACATCATCTTCGCTGCCAGTCTCTACTTGTAACCACAGCTTTCCAGGACGGGCAGTGACTGCCGTTGGATAAAGTGATACTTGACCTTTTACCTGTGGTTAACTATCTTAAATTGTTTTTAAGAGGTCAATTATTGGGCCATTGATTCTGAGTCAAATTTGCTTTATGTGACAGTTCAAAATGTTCAGAATGGAAAAGCACTTCCCCGCAGATCACTTCCCCCTTACAGACATCCCAACATCTCAACCTGAACTTGGTCACATGGAGCGCGAGGCCAAAGGAAAATGTTGTTTTCTCTCCTCGCGAGTGACATGGAAGGTTTGCCTTTTGTATCTGAACAAGACAAGACTGGATTGAATTGGGCTGATAAAATATATACAAACATATTAATAATCTGCTCACAAAAGAGCATTCAGAGAATCAACATAGTGGGTTTTTTGACTCTCGATATTGATAAATGCAATTTTGTGACGGCTCACGATGCAGAAATAACCAACACGTCTCAACTGAGTTCATGTTAAGAATTGAAATGGCTTTATTTTTCCTTTTTCTTTTTTTTTTTTTTTTTCAATTTTAGACATTTGTATATATTTAATTTTTTCAATAAAAGTCTGCCTGCATAACTTTTTTTTTTACATACAGATTATACAAAAGCACACTCTTCACTTGTCTTATATTAGATCTTAGTTACACAGGGAGCTGATAGCAGCAGCAGCAGTCCAGCTAAGGCAACACGGGACTCAGAGGAGCCGTTCGGACCCGGTATTTAGATTCGCTCGGAGATCCAGGCCTGAAACACATTCGGAGCGCTTAAGATGTGTCTTAGGCCTTACGGAGTTCGGATTTGTCCATCTCCATCCAAAAATGGCTATCGAGGACACATTTCTACGAGGTGTAAACATTTTTAGAGCAGTTCGCTAGTGGCTGGCTCGCTAAGGACACGTGTGAATAGCAGGTCTGACCGAGGTCAAACTGACTTGTCTACTCTTCAGCTCTCAAACCCCTTGATACTCAAAAGCTTCCTGGATTATCCGGGGTCAGACAATTGCAGAGCGAGGCAGCCTTGGCCTAGGGGTCAACAGCTCCAGTGAGGAGTCGTGTTTCCCCCCTGGGCAAAAAAAGGTCAGCTTTGGTTGTGAGCACATTCGAGAATATACGATCAACCTCGTAATCCAGCAGAGTTCAGAATAACGAGATGACCTTAAATTGAACTTAAAGCTGATCCTGTAGCAGATTTGACCGCCCGCTGTAAGGAAAAGCACAAAGCAGGCTTACATTCACAGGTTTCAGGCCCTCTCTCTCTTTCTCTCAGCAGTGGTCAGACCCCTTTGGTGGGCGCATGCAGTTAAATCTACCCACCGAATCAGTAGATGAATATATAGTTCCCGTCTTTCCAGATCTCTAGCCTCCCATATAGCTCAGTCACCAGAAGTGGATCTTAAAAGGGTTGCCCCGGGACTTTTCTTCTTGGAGAGAAAAGGGTGGACTAGACAGCAAAGCGCCTAAAATAATTCTTCTGAAGACCTTAAATAGGACTGAGGTATCTCTTGAGTGGTGCTGAAAGCAAGTGTTTTCCGGCTGTTAATCCATGCAGGTTTCTGGATTGGAACTGGGAGATGAAAAAGGCTAGAGAGCTGGGATCCTGGGTGGTGTCTTTGGGCAGAGCAGAGTCTTCCTCGCGCGCTCGCTCAGCTTAATTGGGACTTTCGAAGTGGTTTCCGTTCGTGGGGGTCTCCTGGAGGCTGGTGTGCGGGATTTCCGCTTCTTTTTGGGAAATCTCTGGCCGCTTGAAGAAGTCCGACACATAAAACACCTGCAGGGGACACACATTTTTATTTTTAGACCATCTTCAAGTAACAGTCAGATCACTACATGCGTGTGCAGCATACGGCCACTGGGAGCTTTAACTGGCGGTGAAGGATTAATGCTATAGTTTGGGAAAACATCCTAGATCACATGATTTGCTTGCTAAATAGTTAAATTTTAATCCAAACCACAGTGTTTTGTCTGAGCCAACATCCCAAGTAAACAACTGGTCTGTTTGTTAAATAGGTCACTGTAGAAGGCCGGGCTAGCATGTTTCCGTTTGTTCCCCTTAGCTGATGCAAAGTTCTATCTTGAAATTTTGAATGTCTTTTCAGCGGTGTTTAGAAACCAATAACTCCTAGCTTTCTTTCCAATTTAACATCTTTTTAGCCATTCTCAGCATCTCTTTGAGAGTCATTTAGCTGCTCAAAAAATTAGCCCCGACAGCCTTTCAGCTGCACCGAAAAATGTGTGGCCACAGATAGTGTATGAACAGTGCAAGTTCAGTCCTTTTTGGATCTAATGCAGGTCAAATAATGTGGAGCCCGAATCAGAACCGAGCCCGGAGGCTTGAGGTGTTTACGAAACACTCTTCGTATGTTACGACCCAGAACTGACCACCAAAATGGCCATGAGTGCTCCCTGCAGGAGTCCAGTCAGCACGTCGCTCCAGTGGTGTTTATAGTCCGAAACCCTCGACAGCCCTGTGTACACCGAGGCAGCGATCAAGAAAAACTGGATGGTAGGCCTCAACAGCCTAGCCCACTCTGCCTGGAGCCGAGCCTGCAGGTAGAGCTAGAGCACATAAACAAACATGAGTCACTGACATTGACGGACAAGAGAGGACAAGTGTTGCTAACAGAATGATGTTTGTGGGAGGCGCTGAGATCATTTGAAGTGAAATTACATTTCATTTTCCCCACCTTGAGACAATCGTTTTTCAGGGACTGAAGAAATCCGTACAACGCATACGGTTTGTTGCCTTACGATTTAATGTGAGAGCTGAAACGCCTGTATCACATCTCAGGCGCGTGACAACTGTTTTCGATCTGCCTCAGCAAGCTCAACGTGTATGTTTTTGTATTAAGAGTAACCGTGGCGTGTCTCGATCGGGGAAAAACTGGAAAAGCAGCCTCGTCCTGGTCCTTTTTACTCTTCCGGCCCCCCCCCCTCTGGCGCACACCCAAAATGCGGAATTCAGTTGGCCGTCGAGGAAAAGAGAAACACTCTGCAGGTAAATGTCACCTTCTGTTTCTTGAACTTCCTCCTTGCATAGCTGGAGGGCTTTGTGTGCGCGCCAGGACTTTGTCCCTCAGTCTATTTATATCTTCAGAAGATGGATGATTCAGCAGCCCATTAGGTTTATGACTGCTGTGAAAGCAGATCTCCAGGATACTAGTGGATGTTGTAATATCCGAGTAAATAATTACGAGATATGCTGCTCAAAATATAGAAAATCGACATCTTAGTGTAAACCATTCAAATATTGGAAATTGAAATCTTGGAAAAAATAAATCCTGCTGTAGAGCGGGAGACAGCAGTTTTATGACTGCATGTCCGAGGGGCCTTTCTGCTCCAGATGTGTTTGTCGTCTGCCTACCTGTGTGTGTGTGTGTGTGTGTGTGTGCGCACACGCAATGTGGCCTTGATAATGTATCCTAGTGTAATATGCGAGGTACTTACAGCCAGGAACATCATGCAGTACATGGAAAAAGAGGAGTGGCCAGAGTAGAAGGACAGCCTGCAGAGGTAAGACGAAAGCAAGCATCAGCACTTTGCTGTGTACTTTTTCAATTCAGGAAAACCGTCCTTCATGTTGGACTCCAAAGAATCCCGAAGCAGCAATATTTGGGTCGTTGGCAGATTCACCGAGCAATAAAGTGTTGTGGAATATTTACAGTGCTACCCCTGGCTGCTTAATACTGTCAACACTATGCCAACGTTTGGTCACAAATGCTGTAGAAAAAGTCAACTCTCAATGACTCGACTCCTTTTTGACTCAGCCAGTCGAGGCATTCGGGCCTTCATCGAGTAAAAAAATATATATATCCGTATTCCTCAATCTGGATTCCAGGTAGACGTTTCACTTAACTCAAATTTCCTCATGTGATCTCATTGTAAAAAATAATCTGTTTACATATTAGGTGTTTTTCTAGGAGGAGTTTCATTGGGAACCCATCCTCATGCGTCAAGCACCTGAAGAACGGTGGAAGCTCCCTGAGCGTGACATACCGACGCCTTCTTACATTGACATCATTATCTAATTCTAAACCTAACCTAATAAAAGCGGAAACCATGCTTTCCAAATATTTGTTGGAAACGAGGAATCGTGCTCCTCCACTCATGCCGCACCTGAAAACTGATGATTCTCTGGATTAGACAACCCTTTCTCCTCATTTTTTTCGATGAACCTGAAACATCACGTCTACATCAACATGCGTGTCCGTTTCTATCTCTACCCTAAATGAAATCGGTTTGTATTTTCCACATATGCATCCGCATTGACGCTTCTCCAGGTGTGTCTAAAAAAGGAGCTGCAAAATGACGACGAAAAAGGGGGTGTCTACGGGTCGTCATGCGACGCTGAGGGAGCTTTCACATTTCGACTCATACGGAGTGAGGTTGTGTTGTCGTTTGAGAACCTTAATGGCTGAGACAGCGTGCGGTTGTATGTCCTGATAGGACATGTGAATGAGTGCGTGACTACGTATGAACCTATGATCGACAGGCGAATGGTCCAGGGTGACAATAGATAATGCGCGAATCAAAAATGTAAAAAAAGGAATAAGCTTATTGCTAGGCGTCATATTTATAATTTTAAATCAAACAATTCTTCTTATGCACAGTAGGATAGTATCAGAATTGTTCCCGCTTGTTTTCTAAGTGCAATAAATTTCAGCCATCAAGTTATCGTCGTTAATCAATAACTTGCGTCTCCACGAAGATCCGTGCCGGGCGATCGGACACCGCGAGGCTGGAGTTGAGCCAGTTACGGCTTCCTCGGTTTCGAAGAGCCTATGCTTAATGTCTAGGCGTCTGTTAAAACGGAAACGCACATGCGCAGCTCGAAAAAACATTGGACTCTTTATGTCACGGTGAATAATAGCCAGGCGGCAGAGGGATGACATTTCACGAAGATGAACCTCGGTCCTTTTCCTCTCCTTCTACTTATATTTGCTCTGTTGCTGACCAGCAGCTCAGACCGAACTGCATGCAGCATATTAAAAGCTTTGGTTATCTGTCCGCAAATTGCTTGGATTGTTGACTCTTGCCAAGTGGCCGGGGACACGAAAACACATTTGAAAAGTCTTCCAGAGCAAAGGGGCCCGAAAGGATCCAGGAAATTCAAGCAATCCGGCGCCACTCCCTGTGCATCCAATGCAAGGCGACGCTTCGACACGCTAACGCTTCCAGTTCACGAGGAAAACGACATCCAGGTACCACCTCGGCATCTCTTCCTCTTGTCGGTGCTTTAAAGGTAATGGGAGGAAAATGCGAGGCAGCGTCAGCGTCCTTCGCGGCTGCCAAATACACCCTGCAGCATTCCTATAGTTATCGTCAGCTTCGCTCTGAGGCCCAGCCACGCCCAAATGAGTTGTGGATATCCTCTTAACTGTACTTTCCTGCCCTCCCTTGTTCTGAGCTGATAAGGACCTCAGTCAAAATAACATTTACGTTCCCTGTGATCATATTCTATCCCATCACTGCTGCCCCTGTCAGGCTCTATTTGCCATCTGGCCGGAAAAGAAGAGCAAAACTTCACAAGGATGTAGTTGTTATTATTGTAACACAATGACGCTGTGAGATCCACAAAGCCTTTGCACTTTGTACTTAACCTAAAGGTTACACAACAATGGACAATTGGGTTTTGTTGACTTTTAAACAAAGATTAACAAACCAATGTTAAGTTATACAAATGCTAAATCTTGATATTGTCCGCTTTTGTTTTGGTTTTTTTAAATACCATAATTGCAATTTTAGTGAAATGGTGAGGTATTTTTCATGTTTTAACTGAATACAATTGGAATAAAATAAATTCAGCCTGACAAAAGATGGTCAGATCGATACCTACCTGCTCTCGTTGACGATTGCTGGGTCTTCAGTGCAGGTGAAGTTTTCAATATAATCCCCTGACGAACAGTTGATTTGTTCCCAATCAGGTTTGCACACGTTCAGGAAGTGAGGCCTCAGCCGGCCGATAGAATACTTGGCTATGTCGGTGAGGGACTGGCTCATCGCGGCACCAAAAAGGAAGGTGCCGATCGCCTTGTACAGGCAGGCAACGTAGCTGCCGAAAGAGGACTTGGATTTCAGGCGATTTAGATAAACCGAGAGGCACTCGCCAAGGATCATCTGCGGGGAGGGGGCCGGGAGAGGTGGGGAAGAAAACAGCGTTAAATGATGGTACGGTTGTGTGCCGCTCAGCATGCAACCGCGATCGGCAGAAACAGTCCCCTATCTGAAACGTTGGGTTTTATATGAAAAACACAAGCTTTTAAAAAGTCCCAGAATGCTGGAGAGGATGTCCACTCAAGATTAGATTCGCACAGACGCTGATGAGCCGCAGCTTCCAGTTCAATCCACAACTGGTTTTAAAGTCTTACTTATTGTCGGACGTTGTGTTACGTTGTGTTTGTAATTGAGAATTAGACCTGAAAAGCCGGATGCACACCGGTCGAACCGGTGCGTCTCCGAACCCGATCGGAGCCTGCCGGTGAATCCCAACGGCTTGAAACGATCTTCGGCACAAAACGCTGCCGTGAGGTCGGGACCTGCCCTAATCTACGCGGCCTTCTGTTAACCCTGCCCCGCATCTACACATCGGCCCTTTTATCTGTCACGGTGCACACTTTTAAATGTGTTAACTGGCTTCAGATCATTACAAAGTATACATTTCTTTTCCCCCAGTAAGGCTGTCTGAATGATGCTGTACTAAAACTTCTGCCTTCAACCAAATTACATATTTTTTGAACCAGATCATGAGATAATTTGGCCTTTTGAACAACAGCTTTCTTATAGTTAAACATGTCTGCCTGAGGGTGCTTGAATCATCCCTCTGACCTTTTGTTTAGCGTGCACGTGCAAATGTGTTTCATTCCAGCTTGCACTGACAGACAAGAGCACAGAGGGCTTTTTAAAATCCAATTAAAAAGAAAAAAAAAAGCAAAGTTATCGTCCTATCGTCTGTTTTCCAAAGGAAAAGGAGGAACCGGTGTTGACGATGGACGCCGGCTGACATCTCCCTGCAGTTCAGCGCACCGTCAGGTCAAATCTGTCACTGGCTGTCAATGTTATTTTATCCATTTAAGAGCAAAACAAATATGGAAACTATGGAAACGTAACAAATGAATGTCGTTTTCGCTTCACTTCCCCTTTATTCACACCTCGATCCACACAATCTTTTTTTCCTTATGTGTCCAAAAACAAGGGATTTTTGAAACTTCTGGAACCTCCAGGTTGTGCTGCAGTCGGGATGGGCAGCGACACAGAGCGCCGAAGGCTGTGACAGAGACACCGTACTAACATTGTCCTTAACCATGATTGTTCTATTTAAAATGTTGAACCTGACTTCTGCTGCCTGTGTGGGCGTTTTTAAACTGGTTTCAGGTGTTCAAGGTTGTTTTATTCCGGCAGGAAGCTCCCAAATCTGTATCAGTCTTGGGCGGATCAAGGCAGATGTAGACACAGTATACAATTTCCACCTGAGGTCAAGCGATTGATGAACTCGAGGAGCTGGGAATCGAACCGCCAACCTTCCTAACGTCCGCTCCAAAGACCGAGCCACGTGACAGGTGAGATCCGATCGAGATGTCAATCCCGGTGTCTTTGTCACAGAGTTCAATCGGTGCTGTTCATCTCCAAACACATCCACATTTCAAGCCGAAACGCGGCCAGCGGGTGGATATGAGGGATAAATAAGGCCAAAGTTACTTGATTTAAGAATCAAAAAATATTGCGTGGACGTGGCCTCATGCCTCATTTACACAAGGATTTTCTGTGATCAATATCCACCCACAGATGGATCCAAACACCAGATGGAGACACGGGCAAGAGGCCACTTTCGTGTTCCTGCCGGCCCGCCATGTGGAATTCGACTGGACTCTCAACGCTGAGTCACAATTGTAGGAAACAGGCTTTTATCACATTTTTTTCCTGCGGGCAATCGCATGAAGTTATTCTGTATTTTATTGGAAGAAGTTCATTTTTTTTTTTTTTTTTTTTTTTTAAATCAAATTCATGGCAAATGAAGGAGATTGGTGAAAGCGCTTTCCAAGCATGCGGTTAGAAAATAACCTTTGCGCTAAAGACGGAGGCAAGCAATTAAAACACCATCATTCGTCACAGAATTTTTTTTTTTTTTTTTTTTCTCGAAGAGATCACGGATGGAGAGAAAGAGAGATGGAGGGGATCGGATATGGAGCAGGATTAAAAATGTGAGGAGACCGATAGATAAATAACTTGTTAAGCAGAAAACATTGCACTTACAGTGAGTATCGTGACGGGAATCATGACACCTCCTAACAACTGAGGGGAAATGGTATCTTCTTTAAGCGGGTACTTGATTGACTCGTCACTACAGAAAAAGCCTCGGCGGTAAGGTTTTTGTTGGATATTGAGTATTGCAAAAGGGAGTCCAGCTAGCAGAGAAGTAATGAGAGACAAAAAAGAAAAAAAAAGGGTCATCAGATCACGACACTGGGCTTCGTAACCACTTCCCGACCCAACCGGAAACCTCGCTCCCCATCCCTGATGCAATTCAGCGTGCCAGTGAAAGGTTGCCATGCAAAGGTTGCTTCTCCCGGTGGGCAGAGTCATCCTCGTTGAGTTCTCGGGAACGGCAAACCATCGACGATGTGGAAGGTAAAGCGTGTCGGGTTAAGAGTGAAGGTTAATCAAGACAAGTCAAACTTATGAGCTTAAAGATTAGGAAGAAAGGAAATTTAAAAAATCCAGGGTTCGGAGCTATTACTTGTTGCTGTGGAGATTAGTCAGAGACGATGCTTCTTGGATTCAACCCGGGGTTGGGAGCTGAATCCATCGGCACCCAGGACCTTAAAAGATGCAGTGAATACTGACACTGGAGCGCTCACATTTCCTCCTTCACATCCATTCCCCTGTATTCAGCAAAAAAAAAAAAAAAAAAAAGAAAACCTCTCCCTCTCCTATTTCTCTCCCACCTTCCTTCAAGAGACAACAATGACCTGTTATTTCGGGCAGAAGAAAATGCTGCCGCTGATCATTTGCGATGCGCGTGAAACCAACCCGTTGCTCCGCACAACGCAGTAAGGCAAGACGCGCAAACACCCACCGACGCCGCTCTCTGGCCTCCGTCGCTTTGCAAAAACAATGACTGCGTTCTAGAGGGAACATTCCGCGTTCGGCGGCAGTTAGCGATATCTTCCACCGAGCAGACGAATGAAAACACCCGCCGCATTTTATCTGTTGAGGAAGGGGAACGTTTGTTGTTTTGTTTTTTTTCAAGATAACTGATTTTAAGTGGACATCCTCTTTTAATTTTATACACTCTGCGCATTTCAGTTGTGGGAGCTGCATCAGCCTAGCCACTGGGAAGATTAAGTTACCAGTCACCCCCCCCCCCCCTAGCTGTTCTTTTATTCAACAGACTCCCCAGTTCTAACAAGCCTTTCTCCTGGCAGACATCTGACCCCATTTACCAACTGGTTCTAAACAGTGATCTGTCACGAGACGCGCTTCTTGCCTTTGCGTTTACGCCCGCCGTTCGATCGAAAATAGATCCCTGCTCTCCGAAACCCCGGAGCTCGAAGATCATCCCATCTGCAACAGTCCAGGTGGTCTTGTTCTAACTTTTTTTTTTTTTTTTTTTTTTTTTTTTTTTTTTTTGTCTAATCACTTTTACAGGAACTTTCAGTCACCCAG
>CAAKHD010001253.1:288690-299872 GCA_901007705.1 Fistularia tabacaria | reverse complement strand
CCCTCCCCGCCCCCCTCCCTCTTTTTTTCTCTCCTTCCTCCCCGCCCCGGGGGGTTTTTTTTTTCTTTTTTTTTTTTTTTTTTTTTTTTTGTCTTCTGTCGAATCACTTTGACAGGAACTGTCAGTCACGCAGTGTTTATTCCAACTGTGATTCATGTCCCAGGAATCTCCAGGAATAAAAGACTATTACGAGATTTACGAAGTGACGCTGCTCTAGAAAGATAAAAATCGTCCCTTTCTGTCAGAGGTCAATTTTTTAATGGCTTTTCAAAACGATTGCGAAAGCGTGGCTGGACAG
Source organism: Fistularia tabacaria (assembly GCA_901007705.1). Taxonomy (NCBI): domain Eukaryota; kingdom Metazoa; phylum Chordata; class Actinopteri; order Syngnathiformes; family Fistulariidae; genus Fistularia; species Fistularia tabacaria. The sequence goes on along the minus strand of CAAKHD010001253.1, from coordinate 299,574 downwards.
AAAGTTTCACTTCTAGTGCGGCGCCTCCACAAGAACGATCAGATCCTCTTGTCCCGGAGCGGTTCTTCTCTGAAAAGCGTCGAAGCACAAAGGCAAGGTGGATGGATCATCCAGAATGGCACGTTTTCCGCAAAGATCACCTACGCGGGGTCGGCCTAGTTTTGCTTTCTGGCTTTTAATTGTGATTGAAGGGACTTTGGTGGTTTGCGTATCAGTGAGGAAGCATGCACCGCATCAGAGACACTTGACACAAATTTCAACTGTTTGACATGTCAGAAGATTTTCCATGAGGCGGCCGGCGCGTCCATGTCAAACCTGTGACTCCTACTTACGCAGCTAATGGGCAGCGCAAAGCCCACAGTGTAGAGCACCGTGGAGGTCACTGTGCTGTGGTGGAAAGGGTACTTGATGCTCTCATCGTTACAGAAAAAGCCCCTCTGGTAGGGGCGGATCTTACCCAGGTTAAACGCTGCCAGAGGCAGGCCTCCTGTGGACGGAGAGATTGAGAGGGGTCGGAGGAAGAGAGAAAAAAAAAAGGCATGGCCGGATTTTAATGTTTTCTTTGAAGCTGAAAATGCTTTTCGGTTTACATCCAGATCATTTACGCACAACTTGATGTTTCCAATTAACAAATTCACCATGTCGCCCAAGTTGTCTGAAGGTCTGGGTCAAATATACTACAAATCATAAATTAATAGATAAAAGAAAAACAAGAGGAAATAACCGAGAAAAAAAAAATCAACATGAAATACAAAAAGATTGCTGGAAAAGACAGGACATGAAATTATATATGGATATATACCAAAAAGCGGCCCAAAAAAATGATGTTAAACAACAATGAAATGACCTTCAAAATGTGACAGAAAGTGTCAATTTTCGAAACGGACGTTTTCCGAAGAGTTATAACCGCTGACATCCAATATTTTCAAAGGCTCCTGCATTCAGGAGACATTCAGGAAAAGCGGATTTAGATCAATTTCTCACGACACTGTTGAACTAGTCGGGAAATATATGCCCGATATTTGTTGGTTGTTGTTGTCTGACGTGTAATTTTGAAAGTTCACAGGACAATATCATTGTCAAGATGGAAAACTGGCCTGAACTGAATATTGTGATTATCATGTTTTTCCACATTGACTCACGAACCAGTCGACACGCTGAGGTCAAATAAAGTGACAGACAGACAAAAGCTGTCATTTCTAGCACATTTCATCAAACGCATGACAGATTATTTTGAGCTGCAGACGAAATAGCATTTGGCACTTCATAGAACTTCAACGGTGCAGCTAAGGTCAAAGACAGAGCCCATGTCTGTGGAAAAATTCAGACATTTGATCCACTGTGACTCACTGATGTATCTTTAATTAACTATTGACAGGGAAATACATAGTAATAATCTATAAATATAAAGGGCAGTTGTAGTATCCATGTATTATTACAGTGTGAAAAAATGTTCAATAGTGATTTAAAAGCACATAAAACTACACCCTCTTTGGAAAGTTGTTGGGGTGGAGGGGTTGAGAAGCTCTCAGCTGGAAGAAGTCTGGTTTGTAAGGTGTCAGGGGACAAAGCTGAACACTCCCTGCAGATAAAAGATAGATTGCATTGACCGTTTAATGCTCCGAAATCTGAAAACTAGCGCTGCCGTCACTCCCGGTCCGTTTACACCGAGGCGAGGCGAGCTAGAAACACACACCCGTAATATTAGCAGCGTGAGTGACAGCTCACATGAACCAAGCGTGTTCACCAATGTCACACACACCCACACATGGTGTCCTGCAAAGACAGAGTTCATCCAATCCTCGTCCTCAGACTGTCAGGAAGCCAAACCCTCAGTCTTCGCTGTCGTTTCTACAGCTGTTGGCCGTGTCAGTGTTACTTGACCGGCTACGGCAGCTGGAAGTGCCAGAAAACTTAGTGCGAAAAAAAAAAAAAATGGAAGCACGCGCTCACAGTGTTACACTTCATCTCTGTCAGCTTGAGGCCTCCCAACGAAAACACCCAACCGGAGAAGGAAAGATGTGGATAACTGAGCGTGAATACACTAGAAATAAACACTAATGCTCCATATTTATTAGCTTGACTCCATAAAATCTGCTGGGAAAGTAAGCAGAACAAACAGAGATGCAGTCAGGAAAATCTGCACTTCATCAACTTATTAGATTTATCAGAGAAAGATGTCCAAGATGTGACGGGCTGGTAAATATAGCAATACATAGAGAAGCAATTATCAAATAGCACATCTGATTTCTTCACATGATCATTTTATATTGTCTGAAGTTTCCATTGATTGTTTCAGTCTTTTTTTTATCATCATGCAGGGTTAGAAATTAGCCCATTAATCATTTTTACCGTAGTCGTCTGAGAGTCTAAAATGAGAAAAACCTGCATCTTTGTGAATCTGACATTCAGTTGCTGCTTTACAAATGTATCCTCCCAATGAGAGGGAAAAAAAATGCACATTCATTGTTATGTGAATTCGATGTTTGTGAGACTCAGGACATCAACAGTCAAATAAAGTAACGTTATTCTTGAGGTTATACAAAAGTTACTTAAATAATTATATTTTCACAATCACACACACACACACACACACACACACATATATATATATATATATACATATATGGATATGTATAGCATGACTGCAGGCAACAGCTTCAACCTGAGGACAGACGACACGCTTCATTATAATTTGATAGTGTCTGTTGTGCTGAACAACCACATTTATTTCTCCATCAGTTTTCCAAACTGCCGAGTGGCGAAAACCGCTTAGTCAGTCGCAACCTTGCGTGATATCCATTAAAATGGATAGCCGTAAGCGTCACCTAAAGGGGCCCCAACAGAGTGATCGACCCCAATGGACACTGCAAGGGGAACTATAGTGTTATGAGTCATAGTTCATAATCAGATTAAGAAGATACTTAATCCCCCTAAGTAGTGGCCATGCTGACGAGGCAGCATTCACCTTATCATGCCAATGCTTATTTAACAACCAATGCTTATTTTGTGTATTTCCTGTACATGTTCTTCGTAGTTTGTCATATTCTACCCGTATACTGTGCATATTTAATTCTACTAAAAAAGTTTTCTTCCGTTCCCTCAGAGTGGAATGACAATAAAGATAAAAAAAAATCCTTGAATCCTTGAGAGTGCACCTACACACACTTTCAGACTCCAAATCTGTCTGGGATAAGAAAAACAACAGATTATCTGCAGAGCATCTACATAATGCTACCACAGTCTGTCTTGTAGGCCTTGTGACCTAAAGGAATAACAAATTCATTGAACTGACCAAATATTCACCAGCTGTCGTGTCCTCTAGGAAGACGCGACCATATGTCGTTGCCCACTTCCAGTCTGGTTCAAGACGATAATAGTGCTTGAACACAACTGGAGATAATGGAGATAACACTGACCGAAACTCGAAACCCTTTGGCAAGAGGTTTTGCCCCAAACCTGGCCACAAGAAGAAAATGGGCCCCGTTCGCTGCAGTATCGGATGCTAAAGCTGCCCTCCAGTACCGAGACATGGTGGGGTACATCCAGCAAGGCAGAAGGGGGTTAGGCCAAGGGGGAACACAAGCCATTTGGCGGAAGGGGTGTCCCTCAGAACGTAGACGCTCGGGGGTAGAGGAGGTGCAGCAACGAGAGTAAGCCGATAAGTGCGCCAAAGGCAAGGCAATCAAGGCTCATGGACGAGATTGGACGCAGAAAGATCACCTGGTCAGAGGTGTGGGGAATGGAGTCAAATTTGAGTTTCCTTCCGTCCCCTACCAGCTTGAATCTCTGGGTAGGAGAAGATCCAGCCTGTCCATTGTGCGGCGTTGGCCTGACGGAGAAATGCTTGTCTACTTGGACCGGCGACACGTACTTTAGCAGCAACCATTCTCCGCCTAGATCCTGTCTTCTGGTCCCGTCGGTGTGTCTCCCCGATAAGAGTTGACTGCCCTTTGGGAGAACTCCACGGAGGAGCCCTTCAAACGGAGAAGACCCCATTACTCTGACCTGATGGCTGAAGCTACAGCGAGAGGTTGGAAGGCTGAGGTGCGGCCGGTCGAATTGGACTGCAGAGGCTTTGTCGCGAATTCCACCACGAAGCCCCTGAAGGACTTGGGGATCGGGAGGCAAGTCCAGAGAGAATCCATCCAAAGAAAGCACTGAGTACCATGGCAGGAAGAAGCAGTCCCTTCCACGATGAAGGTTGAGGTGCACAAGTGATGAAGAGTCGCTTGTTGGTCTCCCTCTGTGGTCTTGACTGGGAAAGGAGCTCCATCAAGGAACGAGCGGATTGTTAACGCGGAGTCCGAATAATGAACGACACCTTAATATCGGCAAACCGACGGCCCGATTTGATATCGCTCAGCCACCCGCCCCTACTCGGGTCTTTCTGTGGAAAACATCTGGCTACAGGATCTCGCTCTGTCAGTGGGCTTAAAGATGAAAACCTGCAGCTGAGCCAAATGCTTTTCTAGGAACTCGAGTTTGTACCTGGACGGTGAATACGTGCATGCATGCGTGTGTGTGTGTGTGTGTGTGTGTGTGTGTGTGTGTGTGTGTGTGTGTGTGTGTGAGAGACAATGAATCCCCATCATTTCCATAAAATGGATGCAACAGCAACATTCAGTTCTTTGCATTAAATCACCTTGAAATAAGAGCATATAAATCACAAATCAAATAAGCAGGTAGATACACACACATGCATTAAAGGGGGTTAAATAATAAAAAAAAATATTCTCACACACACACACACACAATGTTCGTGTGTTAAAAACACATACCAAGAATTAGGCAAGCGACGTCCAGGAAAACAAAAGGGATTCCTCTGCTCTCGAACATGTTGTCTTCTGTTCGTCTCCTTCCTGAATCCCTGCGCCGCGTTTCCTTCCGCGCTTTAATAAACACGGGACTAGACGCTCCTCCTTTTACCGGTTCTTCCCGATCGATCCAAGGATTAGAAAAATGGCGTGGAAAGAACAGGCAGTCTGTGCAAGGGGAAAAAAAAAAAAAAAAAAAAAAAGCAAAAACAAAAACAAACCCACAGTAACGTTGCCGATGAGCTGCGTGGTCACGAATCGAGTCCCGAGAGGTCCCACGGGGACCCGTTCCCGGGATATATCCCGATTTCTACCGTGCTTTCCATGGACTGTCGCGAGCAGCTGGCGTGGGGAATGTTCGGTGTCGTTGGCGGACGAATCGTTCGCTTAAGTGATTCGAACTTAATCGGTCCGACCGATTCATCGGTCGTGGCCAAACTGTGGACTTTAACGTAAATTAACGGATAGAGACGGTGGGGGGGGGGGCACTAAAACGGTCTTTGGCCGAGGGATAAATTTATAATTCTATTATTTCCAACCACATAGCTACGATAACAAGACTAAATTATGTATAAGTTGATTGAACACAATTGACCGACCTATTCTTTTCCTTTCGGCTACTGCCTTTCACAGTCGTCGCCACAGCAAATCAACCTCCTCCATCCATGAATCTTCTCTGTGGTCTTCCAGTGGCTCCTCAGCTCCTCAGCTCCTCAGCTCCTCAGCTTCTCAGCTTCACTATCTGTCCTCTGTACATGACCGAACCATTCCAGTCTGGCTTCTCTGACCTTTTGTCCAAAACAACCAACATGTGCTGTCCCTTTTATAGACTCCTGATCCCATCCACCCTTGTCACTGCCAAAGAGAACCTCAACATCTTCATCTCTTTATCTTCATCATGATATACCTCCACAGGTACTTCATCAGAACCAACTGTCTCTCCACACTTCATCCTCTTCAGTACCTTCCTCACTTCACCTCTACTAATTTCTGCTACTTCTTGGTCCACAATGGTCTCACCTCTTCTATCCTTCGCTCTCTTTCTTTTTCCTCATTCATCAGCTCTTTAGTCATCACTCTTCTGGCACCTGTCAAGACATTTCCCTCCCTATCCTTGATTGGCCGAACCTGACGCATGTCATTCCCATCTCCATCTCTCTGTTTAGCAACCCATATAAATTATTCCCTCCCTATTAATCACTCATAACAAACTCCTCTTTCAAGATCACTGGTCCAGCGGGTGTCCTTAACAAACTGCGTCCACCCTCCCTCTGTGCATCACGTCAACCAGCTCCCAATATTCAAAGTCCCTACTCTTAGTCCCAAACTCTTGCCTGCTTCTGAACAAGCCTTGCTCCTGTCCTTCTTCGACCCTCAGTTGACCAATTTCCACTCGTACCCTGTAGGTGATCGACACCAATGCCGGTCATTGTTAACCCGTGCCACGCATATTTGCATATTTGCATATTTGCATATTTGCATATTTGCATATTTGCATATTTGCACATTTCTCTCCAGCGTGTCCTGGGTCTTCCCCGTGGTCTCCTCCCAGATGGACATGCCTGGAATACCTCCCCCGGGAGGTGTCCAGGAGGCATCCTGACCAGATGTCCCAGCCATCTCATCTGACTCCTCTCGATGCGGAGGAGCAGCGACTCTACTCTTGAACTCGTCCTGGAAGGCTGAACTTCTCACCTTATCTCTAAGGGAGAGTCCAGCCACCCTGCAGAGAAAACTCATTTCTTGTATCCGCAATCTCGTTATTTCGGTCACTACCCACAGCTCGTGACCATAGGTGAGGGTAGGAACGTAGATCGACCAGTAGATTGAGAGCTTTGCCTTCTAGGTCACATCCCTCTTCACCACGACAGACCGGTACCGGACCCATCGCTGCAGACGCCGCACCGAGCCGCCTGTCGATCTCCCGCTCCATCCTTCCCTCACTCGTGAACGAGAACCCGAGATATATGAAGTGCTCCACTTGGGGCAGAACCTCTTCCCCGACCCGGATGAGGACCATGGTCTCGGATTTGGAAGTGCTGATCCTCATCTCGGCCGCTTGACATTCGGCTTTGAACCGCTCCAGCAAGAGCTGGAGATCATTGCCTGACGAAGCCAACGGAACCGCATCAACCGAAAAAAGCAGGGACTTCGACCTTTGGCCACAGAACCAGATCCCCTCGACACCCTGTCTGCGCATAGAAATTCTGTCCATGAAAGTTAAGAACAGCGAAACGGACAATGATATAATGGTTTAACAAGGGAAGGCAGCGGCCATATTTGAAGACCCTGCCGAGATGGTTGACCGTACCCACCTGTACGTTCTTCTCCTTCGACGGAGCTTCGTGTAACCGGGGCTGCAGCAACCTTGATCCTCCCGCCGTGGAAATGACATGTAAATTGCACACGTTTGAGCGGTTTTCGCTCCAACATTTCCATGTAGAATTATTTTTGTTAAATTCAGGGATGCAGCAAAGTCGATTCAGCTCCACAAACTCATCGCTGTGGCATAGTGTCTGTATTTGGATGACGTCGCTGCTGATTCTCCTGCAACTTTTTCTGCAATTTATATATCTCGTGGCTCCGTCTCAGGTGGTCTTCGCCGGATGTCTCTCCGCTGGTCCTGAACATCTGCTCCCTCAACTGATCTTGTACCGTGTGACATAGCCGCCTTGTTTACAGCGCTCATTGATGACATCAGAGTTCGTGCAAGGAACACAGAGGCCCCTTCTGTGACATCAGATCATTGGTTGTATGATGCGTCACCTCCTTCTTTTATTATTATTTTTTTTACGGAGCCTGCCGTCGCCGCAGCTTCTTTAATGTAACCTCCAGGCTCCGTCCTGCATTTTGGGTTCCATGTTGAGAGTGACCAATCCCGTTGTGGTTGAAAGGGAGATGGACTTCCTAATTTTATAAACGCGTGAAAGGTAGACGGTTAGCTTGTTCTTTGACCACAAATCAACATGGCAGACCAAAGGTCCGTCAGCCACATTTGTAGTGCACTTGTTATTGTGTGTTAAGTTTTGAACAAAGTCATTCATCATCATTCATTCCTCGAAAACAGGCATTATTGAAGCAACGACTGAACGACTCAACGCACAAATCTTTCAAACAAATCTTTAGGTTGCTTTGTTTCTAGTGAACAGGAAAATGCATTTGGAACAGCCCATCGCTGCCTTTACTCCCCGCTGATCTGGAAACACAACAATAGATGTGTTCTCCCCTTTAACTCAGCGGATGGATCACCGACTGATATTTAATATCATACTTTTTGTCCTAAAACATACGTTTTTTTCATTCTGTGATGGATATCATCATTTCTCCTCTTTCTTTATTCTAGTCTGACACTGCTGCGAATGGTGTGGCGAAACGATGAGATGATCAGGGCTCTGAATTATGTGGATTTAAACCATATTTCCTTCAAAGCTCAACATTTGACCCTGAATGAATGGATGAATAAAGAAATAGATCAATTAATAAAACCTTTTAATGATTAATCAAGGACCAGAATGTTACAGTTTAACAATTCCCAAGATTGTCTGCGGGTCGGATGGATACCGAGGCTTTATGATACACCAGATATTCTGTTGTAAACCAAACCATAATATTTTCCTGCCTATATACTGAGGTAATACAATCTTGAAATTAGTTTATAGTTCAACAGGGAAGCAAATTTCAGGAAGCCATCAACTGATAAAAAAAAGTGGGAATAACTGTGTGAGAATAATAATAATAATAATAATAGTAATTTACTTAAGTGTCAAGAAAGGCGCCTTCAAATAAAACGTTTCATTATTATTATTATTATTATTATTATTATTATTATTATTATTATTATTATTATTATTATTATTATTATTATTATTATTATTATTATTAATCAATATCATGATCATCATAATTATCATTATTACAAGTGGTGTGGGATAGAGTTGCTAACTAACCCCATCTTGTGTCTGGGAAGATTACATACACTGGAAAAACAATGTAAATTGGGAACGATTTAGAAAACCAACACAGTTTTAAAGCTTTCTCTTACTAATTTTCCCAGCTGCTCTTCAGCAACATGAAGACATCTGTTTTATTGACGACTATGTGAGGTAAACTGAATTTTTTTCTTTTTTTGCCACGTATTAGCAAAGTACCAATTTTTTTTGTTTTTGTTTCATTTTTCAGATTTTCATCAAAACAGACAATAAAAGTTCCTGGTTGAAACTCGTTATATTTTGATTTATAGAGGACTATGTCTTCTCTGCAACATGATCCCTTTCCATGCAGAGCAGTCATCGTCTTCTCCTGCCAGAAGAAAAATCATGACTATGTTTTTAAAATTCCACCATCCAGTTTCCATTTGGGCCTCTGGTTTCCAATATTTCCATCGGCCACGGTGAGTGCAGAAAGGCAGCAATGATAATGTTTTTCTGACAGAGCCTTAAAAAGTCATCATAACAAATGCCGCCCATCCACACATGTTTTAAAAGAAGAAATGTAATAAACTATTCTACACAAGAGAGTGTGTTTCATCAGGATGCATTATTACATAAAGTTACATAAATTCCCCTTGTTCCTCTTTAACCCCATTTCGAAGGACGGTGAACTGTTAATGCCTAAGTCATTATTACAATGTGCAAAAATAGTATTGCATTTCTTGCATTTCCACCTAACAGCAAGAAGGTTCCCTGGTTTGTGACAGGGGGCCTCTCCAGTCTCCACGTTCTCGCCGTGTCGGCGTGGGTTTTTTCCGGGCGCTCCGGTTTCTTCCCACAGTCCAAAAACATGAAGGAGGTTCATTGGAGAACCTAAATTACCCAGACATGTGATTGAAAGAGTGACTAGTTGTATGTCTTTAGCCACCCTGGGTGCAGGATAAGCACTGCAGACAATGAATGACTGCAAGAATGAATACATGAAATTGCATGTCCTGTATGAGAAACTGTGCAATGACGAATCACCACTAGATGCTATGCTCTGCTGGTAAAACATGAGTTAATTTATTTTTCTAAAAAAAAAACAGCTTTGCTTTTTTTCCGAAAACCTTCCTGATCTCTCCAGTTACCTTTATGTACCTTCTTCTAACCAGTGAGGATCCTTCTTCCTTAAGTTCTGGTCTCGTCAACCAAACTCTGTTTAGAAAACATTTTGGAAAATTTTTCCTTCTTCGCTCAAGTACAGATGCAGCACAACCGTTTCCGTCACTGTAAGAATCAACAGTTCCCTCCAGTGACTGAAGAGCTGCATACACTCAGTCTGGTAAAGTTGTTTTTTTCTGTTTTTTTGTGTTCTTTAAAATCCAGAGTACTTTGTAATTTAACATTATTTGACTGATTGTGAATGCATGAGTCGCATCACGTTGGGATGTTTTTTTTTTGGGGGGTTGCAGGTCACATCTTACTGGATATCATTCATTATCCAAAGTGGCAGCAAAGGGATTGTGGCAAATGGGCGAGTTTCCCAGAGATAGCGTGCTCCTTTAACTTTTACTCCACTGTGTTTGACACATTTTCAAGGTCTTTGGCACAGAAGTGAATGCAAGCTATTTTTCCGGTTATGCCTTTCGAACCTGATGCGATTAGAAATGTAACTTTTGACAGTGAAAATGATTTCCACCTCCAGACACGACATCGCCTGCAGCTGCAGTGATCCTGCAGTGATGAGCTCTAAATTTAGGAGTCGTCTCACTGTAGGTTGTGCAAATTCACGACAGTATGATAAATAAAAGACTGAGTTGCCATCAAGCATTGTAGTTCAGGGATTCAGTGAATGGAGTCACTCGCTTTGATGGACGACAAGAATTACAAGTCTTTATCCACCGAATCAACTGGTTTCTGACGTTTTTTATGTATCCTTCTCTTTATATATATATATATATATATATATATATATATATATATATATATATATATATATATATATACACACACACACACATATATATATATATATATATATAAATTGATATTTCTATATAATTTTTTCGCACTTTTGACTGAAACAATCAATAATCTTAGCCGGGATATCACATTTTTTTGTTTGTTTTTTGGTGCCGGGCTGAGGACTAAGTGAA
>CAAKHD010001253.1:276716-286716 GCA_901007705.1 Fistularia tabacaria | reverse complement strand
GTCTGTATTGCATTGATTAATCTCATTTTACTGTCGTTCAGTTTGTTGGTCATCTAAACCTGTGTCTGTATTTACACCGACCCATGCAGGAAACGGTGGTTGGTTTTCATTGAATCAATTATTGCACTCATATCTCTTTCCAACTCAATTTAAGTCAGTCACATTTGACCGACAGAAACAAAGATATTATGATTAATGGCACATTCTGACCCGATAAGTCATCGTCAGTATCAAAACAGTGACCAGTCTTTTATATTCACAAATTCGTTTCACAATATTATTTATTTTTTTACATAATTTTATTTTTTTTACATATATATTAAACTTAAAATATAAATGTCTTTTCTTATACTGCGCGCATAAACACACACGTGATGCTCATCAAGTGTTTTTCATTACAACAAATAACCTACAAATGAGGTCATTTATAACAGACTGTCCTATGATGTCACATCAGAATCACTTCATGATATTATAGGTGAAAGGCTGACTTCTTTTACTGTCAAGGCTTTTTAAAAAATAAAACAGAAATCATGGAAAAACAACTTTAAATGGTTGCATTTACTCAAAGATAAGGGACATAAATAAAAAAGTACTACACATGCTCAATAATTTATGTTTCAACTGTATGTTACAAGTCCTTTCTAGGCTTTAAACAAGTCCTTCATTGTGTAACCATTTAATATTTGCACCCGATTTTCACTTTCACTTCCACTCCACTAGGTGGCGCTGTTTACCAACATATAAATGATATGTAGCTCTGTTTTTTTTTTTTTTTTTTGAGGCCCCTTTTCATCTTCACAAGACAGTGTCTAGGTTTTACCCTCAGAAGGCACACCATTGAAAGACTTACAGCTGAGATGCTAAATGTTTCGCTCAAATGGGCCTCGCCGTATTTACATGGGATTATACAAGTGCACGTTTGCATACCGATGGATATATCAGACAGGAAATGTGTTGGTGAATGTCCAACGTTTGTGTCCTCTCCTGTTTTAAAGATCATCGTCACGATGGGATTTAAACATGCTGTCTTTTCCAGAGCTCCAAAAACATTCTGGGTCTCGAAAGAGTAAAAAGTCTCTCCGTTTTTTTTTTTTCTAAAGAGGAATTATTTTATTGTTTGAGAAATACGTGTCCTGCTGAAGTTGAAATCTAAAGATCGATAATGCTGACATTTCCGCGATGGGCAGCTCGGCTCGGCATAAAAAACTGGACTTTATGAAAACAGCTGACCTTGCTCTGTTGAAAACAAAGTTTATCGACGTAAACCAACGAAGAAGATTAAACTACTCAAAGATTTTGTTTTGACAAAACTAGGACAGCTGAGCTACGCTGCAACTTCATACTTCAAAAGATATCAATGGTGAATAAGCTTATTCCACAAAGAGTCATTTCTTTAAAACTTCAAGTAGCTCAGAAGAATAAATCTGATGTGATTGCAGTCACGGATTGATACGACGCCCTCACGCCTTTTTGGGATTCGGGTTCTGCTGTCGCCTCTGCTTGCCGAGGTGAGCTTCAATCTCATGCTTGAAGAACAACATCCCCAGCTGGCTGTGCGAGGCCTCGTTCATGGCCTTGGACTGCATGCACATGCGGTACTGATCCGGCGGGAGCTCGTCGACGCATTGCTTCTCGTGCCACAGGTGGAACAAGCCGCGCGACGGCGCTCGCACCACCAGGAGATTGCTATGGAGGTACTTCCTGTATAGGTGGACGTCCTCGCCGCCCCAGCCCTTGATGTCAATGTCGAAACCTCCTAGAGGTGACAGAATACGACATTAAACATTTATTACATCACCACAGGGAGCGGTTTGGGTATGGAAAGTGGAGAAATCCAGCGTATTTATATTCAAATAATTCAGAGGAATGTACTTTTCAAGCGCTCTCTTTTTCTTTGAGTATTTCTGATCCTGCACCCCGATTGGGAAATACACAATCATTTTGTCCACGGAATACTGCCAATGAGGACGAAAGAGTACTTATTGGCCGAAGATTGCAAATAAATAAAATTCTATCTGACTCCGTCAGTCATGGCCTGAGAAAAATTGAGGCGATGGTTTCGAGAAAAAAGATCCGCATTGATGATTCTTTCGGGCGTTTCACATTTTAGAAAATACATTATTTCTTTTGGAAAGTGGCTGCAGGGGTCTATATGTGCTGAAGTCAGACGGCAATTTGTTTAGCTTTGCATAAACATTGTGAACAAGGGAACAAGCTCCTTTAAAACTCATTATCATTAACATTCTTCTTATTATAATATATACATTTCTGTCTGAAAGTCAGTTGTAAGTACATATCTCACACTGATCTGTTAAAACGACACGAGGTTCTGCTGGTTAGTTGCTGCTCCTGACCGTGACGCTCAATTCCACTCGTAATATCTCTCGTTCTTTTCTGTAATTATAAAATCAAAAAGCACATATGACTGATTTTTGCATCAAATTTTTGCTATCGTTGGGCAGAAGCGATCTCGCTTGTTTTCCCCTCTCTCTCTCTCTCTCTCTCTCTCTCTCTCTCTCTGGGAGAATAATGTATTCATCAAGACACCTACTTTCATGACAAAATACTTACAAGTACATTTGTATGCTCGTGTGTTCGGAGCCCTACAAAATAAAACACCGCAGCGCCTAACTGATTTCACTTTGGAGGGAAACCTACGTGATGTAAATCTGTCCTGAGAGCCGATATTACCCGCTAACACGCGGTCGAGGAGGACATAAAGCTATGAAATATGCTAATGTATGCTGCTGCTGCTGCTGCTGCTGCCGCCGCTCAGAGCTTCATCCTTGCAGAGTAACGCCATAACACTTTGCACAAGTTAACAAAAGCAATGTAATATTGAACCATTTGCATTCTGATTCCCCCACACCCATTAAAGCGCTAATAACATTGCAGAGCGCATATTTCCATACTCATCCAGGTATCCCATTACGTGACGCCTCTGCACGGATCTGGAAGCTCCCAGAGCCACAATACGACATGAAGTCGGGTCCTATGGAGCCCGTTGGACTTTTTGCGTATCGTACTTTTAATAGTTACCTATGTTGATAAAGTCAGATCTGTATTGGCAGGTCATGCCGAAGCCAAAATCCCTCCAGAACCCGGTGTCTCTCTTTATCACCTGAGGAGAGAAGAAAGAGCTAAACTTTCGAGAGCCATAAAAGAAAATCTTTTAACTCGGGGGAGATGCTTCAATAGGATCATGCATCTGTGGATTTCTACACCCGGCGGCAGGCAAGGCAAACTTTTTTCTTTTGCTCCCATGAAGAAAAAGTACTGCATATATTTTCCACTAGTGGCCTGTCGAGTGAATAACGGTAAAAAGAGAATATATCTTGACTGTTACCAGTTGTTGTTCGACGGGTGGGATGTGCTCGGGACCGCCGTAGATCAGATTGGGGTTGTACTGACTGAATAAAACCGGGTAGAACACCTTTTTACCTGAGACGGAGAGCGATGCACGTGTCAGACAAAGACGCCACGGTCAGCTCGGATGTGCGCGCGCACGTGTCTCACCGGGCTGCGTGTTCAGGCGGCAGGTGTTGAGGAAGTCGGCGGTGAAGTAGATGTCCACGTCGCAGAAGAAGAGCAGCACGTTGCCTCCCTTCCAGGACCGGGCTCCGATGTCCAGACCCCTTCCCCGAGAAAACTCCTCGTCCAACTGCAGCAGGGTGTAGTTCTTAAAGTTAACTTCCCTGCAGAGACAGCCGTGGTTAGACAGATCCGCCGCGGTCGGAACAAGAAGGGAAACCCTTCCTCCAATTTACTCAAAATAAAAACACCACGGTTTTATGTCCCTGGATGACGTGTGAGCGAGGGCTGCACGACATATGAATGACAGAACGAATGGCTATATGTCTCTCCAGGCCGCGCCAATGAGAGAGTGAACGGTTGTGTCTTTATATGACGTACGAACGAGAGACTGAATGGCCGTGTCTCAATATGACATGCGATTTAGAAAGTGAATCGTTGCATTTCTTCATATGTGGCCAACCGCTCCCGGGGTGAACCCTGCCTCCCGCAAAGAATGCTGGATGGCCGCCAGCACCTGCGAGCCTGAGTGCAGGGTAAGCGGTACAGATAATGACTGACTGAATGAAAACACTTTCCTGCTGGAAACAACAACATTAAAACCATGCAATAACGTCCCTTCGTGTCTCAAAAAAAAAAAAAGAGCTGCAGCTCATTAAGGCACAGACTCTCCAAGAACCCTGCGGGTGTCTGGGGCCAGATCCATCCCTTTTAGTCTAGTTAAGTGTTTTGTCACCAGGGGGTCACTGCCTCCGCGTCCTCCTGCCATCTGTCCCCGAAATTTAAAGGACGACGCGAGTCATCGCCAAACCTTATTTAAAAACACCGCCATCCCGATCTGCTTTAACCCCGCAGGGTCATTGGATCGGCCCGTCTTCAGTTTGTCTCTGATTTCAGAACCCAGGCAGCCGAATCGTAAACATCAGCTTTTCCCATCCTCTCCAATGGATGTCCCCGTTTGACACAGCGTTAAATCGCGCTTCTCCTGTTGTGATTTCCACATCTAATAATGTTGGCGCAAACGGACGTTTTATATTTCCACAGTCCATTTTTTCCACGGAGCCTGATTTTATGGATACTGATGTCAAAACTCCAGATGACATCACGATGATCGAGAATGTATGGACACTCTTGAGTTCCATTTGGTAGATATGTACTCAAATATGCGTGGACCAACATAATGACCGGTCAACTTTCTTGCTTTTACATTTTTCGCTCGGATTCTGGAGACGATTCAAACCTGCTCTAACCTGGACTGAAATCATGCCAAACCTTCCTCCATGAAGTACTTTGAGGACATGTGCGCGTGTGTGTGTGTGTGTGTGTGTGTGTGTGTGTGAACAGCTGCGTCCAGATGCAGACAGCTGTAGCTTTTTCCTAAACCGTAACAATTCTCGCTGTTAGTGACTAATGCTTTACTCATGGAGCCACAGTCACATAGAAATAAGACTGGTTCTCATGTCTTGTCCCAAGGCGGAACAAATAAAGCCTCCTTCATTCATGCCGCATCAGGTGATATAACACATGCAGAAATCTGGAGGGAGAGGGAGAGAAAGAGAGAGGAGGTAGACAGAGGCAGGCATTTTGGTAGAGGAAGCCAGGCCGACCAAAGGAAGCATGGTCAGTTGTTTTTGCCAGAGGCAGCTTGAATCACGATCCACATTTTCATTTCCTACAGTGTTTTTTTGCGCCGATTTTGTGCATTTATTCCTGCCCTTGTCTTCCTTTGTATCCATTAAGCCTCGAACATGAATAAATCCCGGTCAACACTGTCTTAAATCCTGAAGAAATATCATGACACTGCCTCTGCTAAGCACAAGCGTGTTTGTCTTTTTCAAGTCCAGCTAGCCAAGAAACACAAAGTCCTCACTTTGGAAAAAAATTGGCTAATTTTTAAAACTTAGCAAAACAGCAGAAACAATTACTACATGTATGTGTGTGTGTGTGTGTCTGTGTTTGTGTGTGTGTGTGTGTGTGTGTGTTGGCAAAAGTGTTTCGGCCCTGTCGGCAAACAGTCACGTCTTCACATCCAAACAGAGTCGGCCTGTTTCGCAGCATCCCAGGAGAGCAGGACCCACCCGCTGGCCAGAAACCATCCACAGATGGCACTGAGAGAGCACAACAGCTAATGTCTGTCCGCTACAATGTCACAGTAAACCACAGTTTCAACTTATGATTTAGAGAAGAGGGAAGGGAAGTCTCGACAACGGCGCGCTTGAATTGCTGATGGTTTGAGTCCAACAAATGTCGCTGAACTGTCAGGATTTCCTAAATGGTCGAGGAACGGATGGAGTTTCTTGTCACTTTTCGGGAGAAGAGCTCAGTCATATCTGTCAAATACGCGGGGAAAGAAAGACACCCAAGAAACGGCTTGTTTGATTGGTCGGTAATAAGAAGAAAAGAAAAGAATAAAAACTACTTGAGCGTGATTGGCAGGAGCAAACTTTGATAAAAAAAAAACAAAAAAACAACCTGACTTATGGATGAGTCACGCTTACATGCGGGCGTGAGCACACTGTTGTCATTTAAAACCCCCCACGGACATTTAGTCGACAAAAAAAAAAGAACACACGAGCACAGGCTTACTATCGTGCCTCAACTGAAAAGGTCTACTTTTAATTCCGCTACCGCTACTTGTTCTCCAAATGACTTTTCATCCTCTTCTCCCTTTCATCCTTCCACCACCACCACAGGCCCGGGAGTCCGATTATGGCCTGAAATAGACGACTTGTTTACTGTGGGCGTGATGGCTGACAACTAGAAAAAGGGCTAAATTGACGAAATTGTGTCAGAGTGAGATGCCCGTAAAGAGCCGCCGTGTTGCGTCTCAGCTGCAGACCTTATCCTGTTAGTTCTGCTCAGGACAGAAAGCGGGGAAGACTGGATTTTCTCTTTGAGTTTTTTTTTTTCTTGCATGCGCGCAAACAAATATTTGCTTGCCTGTTTCCGCGTACGGTTAGAGTTTGGGAAAACTTACTGCGTCCCTCATTCACGGCGGCCCCACCCAGGCTTTGGTTCCGTCTCCACGCTTTTCTGAGATACCAGAGAAGCAGGTCCACCCCCCCACCCCACCCCACCCCACCCCTGGTAGAAACGTTTCATCTGAGCCCCCCCCCCACCCTTTTTCCTAGCGCTTCTTCAACTCGCTTCCCTGTTTGCTCGACAAACGTGTGCGTCGGCGTCTCTCCGCTGCGGAGTCTTAAATTGCCAAAGTCACCAAGACAAGACAAACATTTCCGGGGCGGGTTCGTACCGACAAACGCCGCCGAGATCTATTTGTCATATTCGTCCCTTCATTATCTCCCCACCCTCTTCCTCACTTCACCGGAGCTGCCACAGACTCTTCGATGATTTGTCGACCCGCCTGTGACCTGACAAAAAAAAATAATAATGCAACAACAAGATGAAAGAAGTAGCGATTATTTGTTTATTTCTCAGCCCGAGTGGTCCCCCGCTCTTTAATATTTGCATCCTATTACCTCAGAGATCTGACACGGTTCTTCCTTTGCTGGGAAGTCTTTCTCTTTTAAGTTTTACGTTCCTGTCATATCTTCATAAATATCATCTGGCTTGCTATCTTGTTTTTCCTCCCCTCAGCTTTCCTTGTGAGAGAAGTAATAATTTATACGTAACGTCTGCTATCTCTTTACACAGATGGCTCACTTTTCCCGTCGCACAAAATCTCCCTCCTCTGTCTCTGTGTTCTCTCTTCATCTCGTGTATTTTTCAGTCCGTATCCTTGAGCATGCGTGGCTCTAAAACTTACATTACCCCGATGTTTTTTTTTTTTTTGCAGATGAGTTTGCTCTTTGAAGAGTGGATGGAGGAGCTCCATCAGCTACCGATCGTTTGTATTTTAAACAATGCTCCTGGTGTCTGATGCAATGGTTTCGATACGGCGCCGCCTTTCCACAGATTTGTCTGTTGCCACTGCTGAACCGGATCAGTCTTTCATATATATATATATAGATATATATATATATATGCTCAGATAATTAGCACCAGCAGCGGAACGCACATTTCCACTCTCATTTCAGCCCTGAAGAGTGGTTGATGGAGGTTAGAAAGCAGGTGGATATCCAAGGCAATTTATATCTCACATTATGCCAACTGTGGCCTCGCAGCCATTTGCAGGGAGACTCGTGGGAAATTTTTATTCATGTACTTAAGAACTGGCTTCTGAAAGCCTTGTAAATGTTCCTCTAGACAATTTAAAGTTGGTGCACATTATGATGAAACTGCAAAGTCCATGTTATTTTAGAAATGAAAGTTTTTAGGGCCACATTTTTTTTTTTTTTTTCCACATTTGCTTGCAGACAGTTTGGGGTAGCTGCCATTGATGTTTGACTTGTTTGGTTGTGATCAATGGAATGAAGTTAGACAAAGAGCTGGAGACAATCTTTCAGTGCGTGGGAACCTTCGACAATCAGTTAAATATGGTGTCGATTAAAGAACGGCTGTGGTAAATAACCTCCCTTTCATTTATCTACAACTCTTATCCTGCAGTCAGGGCCACAGAGGGGCTGCAGCCCTTTCCAGCTGTCATTGAGTGAGAGGTGAGGTTCACCCAGAATTGGCTGGCGGTCGATAGTAGGGCCACATATAGAGACTCTCTCAAAGATGGGGAGAACATGCAAACTCCGCACAGGACGGACGTTGCAGACAAAATCGGGGATGGTTTTTCACTGCCTGGTCAGTTGACTTTGCAGTCTTTCAATAATTTATCAGCATCCCTCTGATTTTCTAGGTCGTCAACCCCTGTTTTTGGTGATTTATCACTGAATGACATTTTTAACTGCTCTTTGTAAAGTGTTCCTCAACTCAGATCAAACTCAACCATCACACTTGATTTCCAGAAAAAAAAAAAAAAAGAAAAAAGAGTGCGCTTGTAACAACAGCCTTGATAACAGCATGCAACTTGTCAATAATGGATGCCATGGCTGCTTGTGTCTCCTTGTCTGCGGTGCATGGCTTGATACATTCGTTTTCCTTCCTCATTCTTGTTGTGTAATCATTCGAACCCCCCCCCCCAAAAAAAATAAAAAATCTCCAAAACCAGGAGTTTTTTTGCCTAAGCAACTAAATCCCTTGGGATTGACAAATTCCAGTTCTTTCCCACCGTCTTTCCGATACTCTCAACTGCAAGCTGCGCTAGGTGACTGGTCAATCTGAGAGGGGTTTGAAAATAATAAACGTATATCTGTTCTGTTGGGGCTCACTGGCCGGCCGACTGTTCGGGATTGACATCGAACTTCGCACGCCGGGGGGAAAAGAAGACCAACTTGTCCGCTGGCCTTACATCGACGCCGCAGTCGATCACGTTTCCTCAGCAGGTTTACCTTCGCTCGGGGGAGCTGGAGGTTTGCTAATTAGCGTGCCCTCCGTTTGATAGATGGTCCGCGTTCTTTCAATAAATTGACCCGCTTGGTCTTTGTCAGTTTCTCTAATGCCTTTTAAGAAATGCATCTTTGAAGTTTTTACAGCAGAGTCCTGTTCCCACTTGGACTGCTGAATAACACACTTGTTTTTTTGTTATTTTTTTCCCAGTTTTTGCAGTGCAAACTTTTGGTCTTTGCGCGTTTCCTGGTTTCTGTGTTATCTTTGGTTTGAAGTTAGTATTCCACTGTGTCCTGCTGTTTTTGTTACCTTCTCTATTATTTTGGTAAGTTCCTATCTTGCGTGTCTGTTGTGTGTTTTTTAACCCTGTTCTGTGTTTGCTCTGCGTTTTGTGTGGATTCACCTGCTTTCTTGTCTGTTAATCAACCGTTTGACTTCCATATGTTTTTCTTTTTCTCTCTCCTGTTTGTAGTTCTGTTGTATTTCAGTTCTGTCCAATTCAATCTTTGTCAGATGTGCTGTTTAGTATTCCGCGTCATTAATCTTGTTAGCCTCTTTGCGATCCTTTTGTGTTTTTATGGAATTTGATTAATAATTCTGCTTGAAGATCCTGCTGTGATACTAATGGCTCCAACTGTCTCCGCCCATCTTGTCTATTAGTAACATCAAATATGCACTTTTAAGACATTACTCTTGGCTTGATTAACAAAAGATTCATTTGTGTCATTATTCCACATGTTTGGACAGTTGCTCCAAATTCCACCGACAAGTCTGGTTGATGTACTATATTTCGTGGTTTGTTCAAAGGAATTTAATAAAATATTTTAGCCTCTTTTTATTTTTTATGAAGTTTGTTGTTCGTTGTTCGCACTTCCACCTCACAGCAAGAAGGTCCCTGGATTGATTTCCACAGGAGGCCCTTCTTGTGTGGGGTTTGCATGTTCTCCGGTTTCCCCCGACAGTCCAAAATCATGCTGCAGGTTCACTGGAGAACCTAAATTTGGTGGCGCCGGGGGGGCGGGGGGGGGACGATCGTCCTTGGAATCGAACCTTCCCGGTTAGATACCTGGCCCCCCCCTAGTGTGTCTGAGGGTTGTTGGGCAAGTTCCTGAACTGCTAACTGCTCCCC
>CAAKHD010001253.1:258292-268762 GCA_901007705.1 Fistularia tabacaria | reverse complement strand
AAAAAACATAAAAAAAATTTCTTTCTGGAAATATAAAAATTTTTTTAAAAAAAAAAAACAAAAATAACACAAACCTTTTTTTTTTTTTTTTTTTTTTAATTATCTGTTCTTTAACTTTGGCCTCTCGGATGTCAGTGCCATCACTTTATGCTGGGCTCCAGCTGAAAACGGGATTATGTTTGGTCGTTTTCCGGGACATCTTGGTTTTCATTAATACTTCATGGTCACGATAAATGTGGAATTAATTTTCCTTTTACAAGTTACAAGACAAAAGTTATGTTTATTGAGGAGATACACTGTTTAGAGACATTGAGTTTTACGTGCAGCCTGATGATTTAACTTCAGAACTTGGGCAAGGTGACTGATTATTGCATCTTTTTGGCAACGCCACCAAAGAAATAGTGACTATTGCTGCTGCCAGCTGCCGCCCTTTTTGAGATGCATATACAATATAAAATAACAAACTCGCAACAAAAAAGCAACGGGGAAATCGGATTTATATCAAAAACAATTTCAACTGAGACCAATCCAGATATACTGTAATGTCACTCAAAAATTCAGAATCTATCGAAGACATTTGCAATAAAATAATAATGGTTGGACAATTTGGGCGGAAAGTGTCTGACTTTTAACTTCGCTTTATTCCTCATGCTTTTGTAGGACGGAAATGACTGTATGGTTGGTGGCAGAGAGACAACAAGTGGATATCTGGCATAATTCTTGTATTTCACTGAGCTACACGCACACACATGCACACACACACACACATGCACACACACACACACACACACACATATACATCCCCCATGGAGCAAGAGAGTATTCTGATCACCCTGACCAATGTTCATGTTGTAACTCTTCAGTCAGCCATTCCCTCCGGGGAGAGGCTGTTTTTCAATTACTCTCCTATTACTGGGATTATTACATGCAAATTGACCTTCTGGGGTCAGAGAGAATAGAAAAGCCCAGTGTCTCAAAGTGAAGGGAAATAACTGAGAGGAAAATAAATAAGAGGAAAGGGGAGTCAAACAGCTCGCTGGACACAAATGCTGTGTTCAAAGAGAAAACCGGGCTTGGAAAGATAGAAGAAAGGGGAATAAAAGAGGAAGAAAATTGCGGAGGAAATGAGGAAGAAAAGAGAAGAAAAAAAAAAAAAAAGGTCTTGAGTTTTAAAAGCAACTCGAATTAAAGCCTTCCTGTCAAACTGGCCAACTTCCTGTGATGGGAGGCCTTCTTCCCCAGAGGGACACTTTAATTTTGTAAATATGTGGAGTAATTTAGACTAACTGCCTTAACTTCCTGTCCCTGTTTTTTGCAGTCCAACTCATCAAGACAGAACTTCTGAGGTTTGCCAAGCTTCATTTTGCATTTGTGCGCCATTCCAGCGAACCCGCCTTCTTTACAATGGAGCTCTTACAGCACCCTGAACACACTTTTGTCAACTCGGCCGTTTATTCTGGACTCGACTAAAATGCGGCGTGTTCCGGGTCTGCCGTAAAAATCAATATAAATTAAATCCCACCAAGAACGGAGGGAAGAAAAAAAGAAGGCAGGAGCGAGTGGTGGTTTCATTCTAGCCGGGTGTTTGTGTGAAGGCTGATTCACACACGTCGACTCACGATGTCCATCCGCATTAGATCAAACACAAGGGTGTGTTTAATAGGCTTCGTATACAAAGTGAACGATGGCTCATATTTTGCGAGGCAGGTGACACACACACACACACACACACACACACACACACACACACACACACACACACACACACTCTCTCTGTTTGAAGAGATGCTCCACTGTGGATGAGCAGCAGCTGCGTTCATTTCCGGTAGCTGTGATCACAGCAGAAAAAAAACTAGGAGGATATCCTGGCTGCACTCGTACAAAAATAGAGATATTTTTGACCTTCCAAGGATTTGTATAAAAGGAAACGGGATCAAAGAAACTCAAGAAAGCAGAAATTTAGTTCATTACTTGATGAAGAGACCAGAAGAAAATTTATAAGCAATGCTTCCAGCCACTGAATCTTCCCTGTTTTAAAGCCTTTAAAATACATTTCTCCGAGTGTTGGACTGCGATGTAAACATGTGATGTGATGAATAACCACCACTGGGTGATTTTTTTTTTCCCCTCGCTCATTTATAACAGTTTCGACATAAAAACGTTTTCAATCCAAAATTACATGGATGTGATGATGACAGTGGAAGGATGAAGCTCTTCGAGATAATACGTTGTCAAATGCGATGAGGGAAAAAAATTGGTATTTTAAGGGCTTGAATGTGAGAATTTGCTTTTTGTAACCTCGAAATTGGAAGGAAACTGGGTTTCATGCAACTTGAAAAGCTGCGGAGCACCGAAGTCAGATGTGGCCGTGGTGCAACAGCAACCCGCTGGATCCTCACCTTCTATGAAGTCGGATGGTGAGTAGACTTTACTATTTTGAGCGTTGTCCGCAGGTCCGCGGCCGTCCCTCTGAGGTGAAGGTGTGTTGAGGCTGTGCAAGGCTGTCTCCAGCACCTCCGCCAGTTCATCCCTCTTGTCCTTTCGCACAGGCTTCTCCGCGGGGTGACGGGTCAGCCCCATCTCCAGCTGGTACACCTTCTGCAAGGTGAAACTCTCGAACGGCACCACTGCATATTCACTGGGCAACCTGCTCCCAAATGTCACTTCTGCTTTTGAAAGCTGGGTCCTCAGGAAGTGCTGGAGGTCGGTCTGCTGGTTTTTCACTCCTTGAGCCTCACCTCCCTGGGATCCGGCCCCAGCTTCATGGCCCTCTGCTAGGCTGGCTCTCTTCAGGCTCTCCTGTACACCTTTCAGCTGCTGGCTGCGCTCCTGAAGTGCCTCTTTCAGTTGAGCGATCTGCTTCTTCAAGGAAGTGATATGCAAGCGGTGTTGTTCCTCACGTTCCTGCAGGAGCAACTGGTAGGACTGGACACCCGGGGGTCCACCACCACCACCACCTTGCACAGGTCCCGCTCCTCCTGTCCCACCAGCCCCTGCTCCCACTCCGGGGCCCATACCGCCCAGGCTCGGGTGGTTGGGATTTGCATGGGGCAACGCGCGGCTCAGGGGAGGGTCATCGGAGTGCGGCGGGCTGCAGGTCATCACATAGAGGAGCGGCAAGGAGCAGCAAAGAAGCACCAGCACAACACCGGCACGGGAGACCCTGGCAAGAAGCCCCCGCCGCAACATCACTGCAGGAAGCGAGAAGTTCATACACACGCACGAACGCAAAAGCGAAGTATCAAGTAACCTCACACACACCGGCCACAATGACAAGAGTCCAATTGTGATTGAGTTCCATCACCCGGCTGCTTCTTCAGCGTGAGGTCATTCCATCTGCATCTCTTCCCCACTGCCTGGGATCACTTTTGTCGCTTTTGTAAATGAATGAGGGCGAAAGGCTTGTGAAAACACATTTCCTCCCTCCCTCTCCGTGAAATCAGCTCCATGGTCGGCTGGAAGCCTCCTTTCCAGACACTGTTACATCATCTATCACTCATGTGTGACTCATCTGTTCGCATGTGCTGCGACTGACCCTCACGGTCAGTCAGCGACTTCCTGTCTGCCTTCCCATGTCACCGGGCAGGAGGTGAAGAGTCTGGCAATAATTGAATCCACATTAGGCTGAGCAACGATGATGATGATACGCTTCACAAAAATGCTACGTTCCATAAGAAAGCATATCCTCCACGGTCAACGCTGGTCTCTTCATCTCGGTTTCCTGAGAACAGAGAGAGAGAGAGAGAGAGAGAGAGAGAGAGAGAGAGAAAGAAAAGTCTGTAAGGAGATAATCTTCACTTTAAATTTTGAACATCGCCTAAATGCGAAGTCACATTTAATATCAGAACTTGTCATCCTTTGATTTTAATTTTCTTTGCACCCATGCCAAAGTGGATGATGCCTATCGGTTGATTACGGTCAGGCTTTCCACGTAATCCTTGGTTTGACGAAAGCCTGTCCTTGACTACACCCTGACAATAAAAGCATTCATTAATGTAAAAAAAGAGAGCGCGCCTTGGAGCTTTTTTTTTTTTTTTTCCTTTTTCTAAAGCCTGATTGTATGCCTATCTAGAGAACACCTCAAACAAACCCCCTTCCTGTGTCCAAAATGCTCCTCATTGTGCTTTGGACTAACTCCGCTTGTTTGCGTTGGCTCTCCGACATGTGATTTTTCTGCACATGTTCAGATATGAAACACATCAATTTTGAAAAATTGGAGAAAGTTTTTTTTTTTTTTTTTTTCGCCGGCCCTATTCTTTACCCTCAACAACTCCATCATATTATTTTTTTTTTTCCTTTCACCCATTTATTTGCAATGTCATTTTAAAGCGTAGCAAATCAGAAGGATTCCAGACAACTGTGACATGTTGGTTTAGGATGGCTAAGAGTGACTCCTGACGCCAAGCTAAGCATTCCTCCGAGTTTACAGATCCTTGATAGCAATGTTGTCATGGATGTGCGAGACTCAGAGGCAGCAATATTATGTGTGTGTTATTGTGAGCTTGAGCTCACTTGATGCAGAGAAAAGTAAGTGGGTCAGCCTCGTACATTCATCTATTCTTAGTTGTGGTATAAAATGTAAACACTGACTGAGCTTAGTGTCACACTGCCAGACTGCTTTCTATCTAATTCTTCCATTTTTAAACCAAATACGTATAATATCCTTTCAAAGAGACCTTTATTTATCTCCTTCCTTGTAAAAAAAAAAAAAAAAAAAAAAAAAAGTCACAAAGCATTGAGAAAATGTGCTGTTGGAATGGCTGTTATTCTGACAGCATTTACAAATGAGTTGTTTTTTTTAATGGCAAATTGAAAGGGCAGAATAATTTTGGTGAGATGCCTCCATTGGGACTATTCTGATCAAAACTTTTTAAAATTCCACCACTTTTCCCCCCATTAAAAATAATTCCTTTAATATTTTTTTCTGTTCAGTTTTACAACATTTCATATCACATTTCAACTTGTCGCTCCATACCCCTTCTTTCTTTTATTATGGAATTCTATTGTTTTATTGCTATTGTTATTTCTGTCCAACCCACTCCGGTTTTCTCACTGTTAATCACTGACAAATTTTAACTTTTCTCACGCTCAGTGATAAATGATGACAAAGTTATCGATGGGCCCTCGGGTGGGGAAGTGATTTTTTTTTGTATAAAACACTTTGGCCTTCCATTTGGTTAAGTGCACAAGAGATACAGTCTAATTGACTCAAACTAAATAAGGGGAAATGTTGAGGAAACATTCAGAAAAGCTGATAAACAATCACTAATAAATCAGCTCTGGGGGAAAGCATCCATTTTTCAAAGCTTTTACCTTAGTTCAGGAAATTGGAGCCTGCAAATCCTCCATACATGAGATTACTCGGTGTGTTTATATGGGAATAAGCTCGGTTTCAAATTAAATTTTTCACACTTTAATTCTGTATTGACGATTTATGAATACACAAGTCTACTTTTAAAAATATGTTTGCTTCAGATATTATAGCTGAGCCAGGTGCAACAAAAGATTATTGAATATATTCTTTTATTTTTTACTGCCCAAAAAAGATTTCATCACAAAATTAAATGTAGATGGGGATGAAATTTTTATTTAATTGAAAATATTCTTAATATCAAAAACTTTTAGAGTATGATAGGGTGGTTAGACAATAATTGGTATAATTATTTCAAAGTCCCTAATAGTAACATCCATATTTCCAAATATACATCTTAGGATTACATCATGGATTGTTTGAGGATTCTAGTGTGAGATATCATAAACCGACATCATTTGACCTTGAGAAATCCCAGTGCATCGCGACAACTGCCTGTGCACTTATGAACAATGCCCCGAAAATATACTCGATAATGTTTATTTCAAAGACAAAAAGATGAACTGAATCTACAAATACATGCATACATAGTGTGTCTTCTTTTTGGCATGGATAATATTAGATGGGCCAGGTGAGTCTGCTGCAGTGCTGCACTGACTAATTCCCTATATCTATGAGCCTAGAATCGCACTTGAAAAAGAGCAGTAATAGCATACAGAAACAGGTTAGCCCTCCCTTTAATCTCCCCACAGATGTTGTAGGAATGGTAAAAATGAAATCAGTGAATGATCTTCCAGAAGAAGTTAACGTGATGGATTATGAATAAATGCATCCATGTGTGTCACGATGGTGAACTGTTTCCTGTTTTGTGTCAGTGAGCATAACATCAGAGGTTCTCGAGTGAAGGGCAGGTGGAGGAGGGCAACCTGCAACCGAGTCCAGGAGGAACGAGACATTTCCGATGACAGTGAAACAACTGGATCGGATACCCTTATCAGAGGCACTGTGGACTAAAAACGCTGTGATTTCAGCGGCGAAAGTACAGTTATTTGCTTTTCTAGCGTTGTTTGTTAGCGAGCAAGTTTAGCTCGGGGATTTATTGTGAAACTAATTTTTAGATTTGTAATTCGGTTATATTTTTGATATTTGCATGAACTTGGAACGCAGAAATAAAAATAAAATGCACATTCCCCCATTGTCGGAGTAGCAAAGTGTAATTATATATGTCTATTGAAGTTTGCATTTGTCATACTGTACCCTGTAAAACACTACCGTTACAAATATTATTATGTCTTTAAATCTGTGAACATGTATAATTTTAATTTCACACTGACTTCGGTTTGGGTCCCTGATGTTTCTATCTGGAGTTCTCCAATCACAAACACCTCGACTGTTTTCTGCTACATAACCTGGCAATCTGTACAGAAAAGAATTTCTGATTATGTCTGTAATGACACCCGGCTCATTCCCAAAATGAATTTGTGCGGCTCCTTGCATGTCAACAGAGACCACGCCGCCTTGTAAACCTAAATTACAAAACAACTTTGCAGAATACAAACGATCCCAGCAACCTGAATACAAATTGGATACACAACTGCTTGTATGCATCAATCTGCATTTCCGTTTTACTGTGATATTACACGAGTCTAACACTGTCCAGCATTTCTTCCTCATGTTAACTATTGGCCGTTTAGAATATTAATAGGCTATTTGGTCAAAGCAATGCAGGGCTGTGGAAAAAAAACAAACAAACCCAGAGGCAAATTCCTTGTATGAGAACACATACAGTAAAGCTGATTATGGTTGTTTAATCTCTAGAGGTCCCTTCAAAGTAAATTAAGTAAAAGTAAAGGACAACGCGGTTGAAGTCATGGCTGGATTATTCATTTGGTCCACAGGGGAGAACCCCCCCCACAGGGACTCGCTGGTGGTGTTATCAAGTAATTCGGACTGTTGGACCTTTCATAAGCGTGTTTTGTTTTTTTGTTAAAAAAAATATTAATAAGAAAGGATGCAGACTGGCTTAATATATACAGGTCGGATCAGGGATTCAAACAACAAACAAACCAACCAACCAGAAACTACAAATCACATCAAGCAAAGATACTAATATACTAGTGGCCCTAAAATAACCCACAAATATATTGTTCTAAACACAAAATCACTTGAAAAACAGAGAAAAAAGTTAAAATTGGCATGAAAAAAACCAAACATTCAAGAGGAAAAATAACTTAAAATCAGCAAAATGAGACCAAGTGCTTTTTAACGTCATTTCTTTTTTTCATCGTCTTATAATTCCTATACATTTTGGTCGGATCCCTTTCACTCTTTAAGAGTTTTTAAAAGCTCCTTTGAGCTTTGAAACACCTTCAGGTACATTTGCATATTCCTTTAGGTGTGAGAGGGAAAATGTGTTTTTTTCCTAGAAAGTGGCTGAGGGGCTCCATGTCATTTCACTGGATCTGCATGAATTGCCCCCGAGATGAGGAGTCATGAAGGGTAATTGCTCAATATTTGATGTCTATGATTGGCCACAAAGCAATGAAGTAATAAATGCAAGATAAGATAGTAGAGTTGAATAAATATATTGCATTTTGGGGCAGTTGAGTGACACTGAGCAGTGAATGCGAGTCTTGAGCGAGAACGTGTTTTTGTGGTAAATGGTCTCAGTGTTTGACTTGCTGAATGTATCCGTAAATGTATCTCTGTGTGTCGGACGTGGTCTCGCTCGAATTCCCCACACAGTCAACTCTTTGACAGGCCGGGCCTCAATGAAAGGATTAGTTTATGGCAAGAGTGAATACCGGCCTGTGCTCCAACTGACGGCTGAATCGATGGAGACAGGGCGTCGCTCCAGCCGGACCTCCACTGACGAGTTCGAGGATATTTGAGCAGAAGGTGCCCAGGGAGAAGTAGGTGAGTAGAGCAGGGAGTAGTGTGGCAGCTTTGATGGGAATAATATCATTTTTTTAAAAAATCATCATGATGTCATTCTCTAAGTTCCTTCTTAACTTAATAGCAGGGCTGAGTACAGTATGTCAATATATATCTAATTTGGTTTATTGCATTATGTTTTTTTCTTCTCTATTATAACTGCTCTGTACCCAGGGAAAGTTCAGTCTCTGGCTTAAAATGCTGCTCGTTACAATCCGCTGGTAATGAAGTAAAATTAACTGTAAATGGACTCTGCAGGTTTTCAGAATCATCAGAAAACTCCATGATTGAATTACCAATTGGTCATTCTTAGAATATGAAAAATAACGACCAGTTGGCGAGAAATGCAAGTGTGCAAGAATCAACATCAAAATAAACAAGAAATTTGAACCGTAAGTACCGACTAGAAAATATGAAGGAATGAAGCGGACATTAGGGACAGACTTATTTTTCACATTTTTAGACAACCATTTATTAAGACTGAGACGGTCTAATTCCAAAATCGATTAGAGATTAAGTCGGGACGGGCTTAGATTGTTTGCTTTGTGTATCAGACACATGACCCTCCAGCCCTGGGCGGATGCCGTGATATGATACCATCCTGTACTACTTCACAGTGTATTGACCCTGCTCATATTGATGCGGGAGCCTGGTTTAGATGATTATTTCACTCTTGATGGCATCGAAATACCGGTTTCCATACTTTCAACTAGTCTCTTCTCTCGCTCTACCGCAAATAACCGACTGGCTGCCACAGTTTCTCTCGAGCGCCGGGGAGGCAGGGGGGGAAAAACAACACTATCATATGTTGAACCATTTGATATCTGAAAATTGATTTATTTTTTCCCATATTTTCTCACAGTCCACTTCATATAACTGATTAATACAGAAAAACATTCATTCTTTCATAATCTATCCCGCTCATCTGTTATCTGTACCGGGGTCACGGGGGCGCCTGAGCCCTGGACCAGCCGCCGGTCGATCGCGCTCTCATTCACACGCCTTAGCAATCTGGGGTCTCCAATTCACCTACTTCATGACAAGAGGGGGAACATTCAAACTTCATACAGGAAGTAGGAACCAGGGACATTCCTGCTGCGAGGCAGAAGCGCTAACCATTTTGCTACCATGCCACGTGCTGCAAAACAGTGAAATGATATGAGACAGTCTGTGGAGGTTCTCAGTCATCCAGATCATGGTGATTTCCAGTCGAAATCTTCTTTTTCGTGGCAACTGAACGTGAATTTCTTCACTCGAAGTCGTTTCACACTGAACTGACGAAGCCTCTCGGATGAGGGATGAAACGTCTTCAAGCGAAGAAATTCAAGTTCAATTGCCATGAAAAGAAGAATTCGACAAGAATATGAGACAGTGTTAATGACCTGTTATGAGATGAGATGTACTTTAATGATCTAATTATTGGGAAATTGTTTTGCAGCAGCAGCAAGACATACAAGGACAGTGACAAGCTAAAAATAAATATGTAAATAAAGTAAAATAAAATAAACTCTGAGGTTTAAAAGTATGATCTGAGAAAAAAAATAGTCAATTCATAAATCATGATGTCATTTTATAATTTGATGAAATACCTGCATGTCTGCGAAGCATTAATATTTAGACGTGTAAATGTAGAGATGATTCACATGAGGTTTCTCATCAATTATTGGATCCTGGAGTTTTGAAAAAGCAACTCTGGTTTCCTCCGTCTCGTAATTTCCTTCTGCTGTTTTCTCATCCAGGTCACGTCTCGCAACTACTTCCTCCTCCCACTCACAAACTCCCTCTCCACCCTTGCTCACTTTTGAAACATTTTTCAATGCTGTAGGTGGAGTTCAGCGCCGACCGGGCTGTGCGGGCGTTAAAATAATGACAAATACGCCAATGATGACATATTCTACTCTTTTTTTCCCCATGCAACAGCCCAAAAACACACCAATATTCCATTAGCAATACAAACAAACTGACGTCTCTTCTCATCTAAATTTTTCTGGGAACCAGATCCGGCTTGGTGTTTTGGGTTGATAAATGACACAAGTATTTCCACCTAAAGTCTGGTTGTTCAGGAAAGAAAAAAATTTATGAAGGCCATAAAACCCAAATAAAAGTCAGTTGTTGTTTTTTTTTTTTTTTTTTTTTTTTTTTTTTTTATTGTCCTTTAATACATTTTATTAATTTTTTTTTTTTTTTTTCTTTTTTATTTCATTATTTTTTTTTTATTTTTTTTT
>CAAKHD010001253.1:221133-240092 GCA_901007705.1 Fistularia tabacaria | reverse complement strand
TGTAATTTTATTACGTGGGTTTACCCACTTGAAACGACTGTGGGTGGCTGTTAAATGTTTATGGCCACGCTTGTCTTTAACAATTATTGTGGTGTTAGGTAGCCCCCCCCCCCGAACATGTTAAAGATGTCAGAAAAAATAAGCAGTTACCTTTCCAGTGCACCTATACACTCCTACCTGTTTGTGTCCATGTGTGTAAACACTTCCTGTTAGTTGTTGTTTTCACGTTCATTCATAAAAAAAAAGTCCCTCCGCTAAAGAAGCGGCTCACTTTAATTAGCATCAAAAAATAGAAAGATATTGATACACTGTCAGCCAGCGGGGTGGTTTAAACCGAGCCGAGGTGATGAACTTACCCTCTCCCCCGGGCTGCGGTTGCTCCGGTCCGGGTTGAGTGGAGGTCGGTGTCTCGCCCCGGCGCCGCGGTTCCGACCCGCCGCCCTCCGCCGCTCTACGGCCGGCGGGAGAGGGTGTGAGGGTTTGTACCGGTCGGTGCGTCAAGCTGGCCGTGATGAGGAAGGAAACACCGGAAACTGAACGGGCGGCTTTCAAAACAAAACAACATGCAGGATGGAAGTGCTGAATGAATCGTAGCACCAGCATTTTGGGTGTTAATTTGATCGGCGTCACTGTGATAAATTCAAAAACACAATCAACAAGTATCTTTGATTAAATAATATAATTCCATGTACTCGGCTATGCTTGTTGAAGGAATACATATTTTGTAATCCGAGGCTTTGGTGTGGAAAGGGGCTACAAATTTTAAATTTAAAACATGACAGCAGATTTTAATTAATAAGCACATGTGTGACAGAATGCCTCAAAGAATTAGTTTCAGAACTTTAGAAATATGTGCCTCACTTCTTTGCAGAAGTTTGCACAAAGAGACACCCTTTTACTGATTACACGGCAAATATGAAGCATTAGCCATTAAGATCCGCCTGACAGACATGAACGTCATCTTCACATCGACTTGGCATCATGTGATCACATTCATCTCTCACCAGGTTTTCCAGGCTCGGAGATCCAAAATCAGGAGTCGTGTAAACTCTGTCAGCCCCAGCTGGGGAATCACATTTTTCACTGCAGGGCCAAGGGGTGAGAACAAACAAACAAACAAATAATTCAAACAAAACAAGCATTACAAAAAGAATAACAAATACAAAGAATTAAAAAAAAAATCCTTCACCAAAGTAAAAAAATTCTGTACAATTGATGTTGTAATCACATTTTGGATCAGGTCATGTAGTGGTTTTCCCTCGATTATTGTGTTTTACTGTTATGGGTAAACAACTTTATAGAATGCGTTGTCTTCAACTCCAGGTAAATGGACAAAACATCGGAATATTCAATGCAAGATGGGGAAAAAAATGTCTTTAAATCCAATCGTTTTTACGACATCTCTCCCTGATTGGCCTCATCGAAAATCCAACTGATGCACATCAACATTAAATATGAAGTTCGTATAACCACGATGTGTCGCTTTCCCCCTCCCAAAGTATCTGTCTTATTTTGAAAGAGCAGAGCGGAAGTTAGGTTCCATGCGTTCCGGCAGCTGACAGGGGCGCTCTCTGCACCCAGGCTCCGCAGGTCCACCCTCGCCCTCCACCTCCCTTTCCTGCTCGCCTCACATATAAAGACATCCTTGTTGGTCGACTCAAGACACCGTTGCAGCCTCGGGAAACACTGCGGCCTTTCACGACGAGTCGCCGCTGCAAATGTGCAGCTCGAATTAAGCTCCTTCTCTATCCGACCTGCAGACAGACTCCACTCAACTTCATTAATGCCCACTTATGCAGTGCAGAGGCCCACCTGTACAACATGGCACTTCCCGGTAAATTAATGCTTCATCAATCATTAAATGCATCATGGAGCCGTCAGACTGTGGTGAGGACATTTTGTTTATTATCATGATTGGAGGGAAAACGGGAAAAAAAAGCAGCTTTTTTTTGTCTGATAATACAAAAGGACAGACAGCGCTGCCTTGTTGTGTCTCTTCCTGTCCTGCCAGCAGCAGATATGCTAAGAGAACAAATGTTGGTGGACCTGAACGCCCTGAATACATCATGTTGTGAGTCTTATTTGCTTAAAGAGTGTATTGGAGTGTGTTCTCATGCTGAGGGGGCACGAGCAGCCGAAGATATTCCTCATCCCAGAAGGGGTTTCTTGTTAATGATCCAAGTCTTCAGGAACACACAGGTGATTAACTGAAACTGGACCTATTACTCGTCAACTGGGGGAGAGCCTGGATGTCTCATTAAATGAACCTGAGCTCATCAAAAATTACGACTTGAGTTAAAAATCTCCCTCTGCACAAAACTGATTTGTCCCTCCTCCTCCAGGAAGGAAGGTTGAACTTTCAGAGATTTAATGTTTGTGCACTTTAAATACCTGCTTTACATTTGGTATTCGAAGCGTCTCGAGTCCCTGTGCTGGGACGACTTAGTGGAAGCGAAGGTGAAGATTTGTGTCTCGAAATTAAACGCGATGTGGAAAATACAGAAGAATCTGCATCAATAAGAAATGATTTGGCTCAAAATAAAAGCAAGTAGCTGGGAAAAAGGCAAGATATTGGTGAAGATTGTGCAAGAAAATACCAGAAAAAGGCTTGAAGCAAGTTGAATAGACTGCCAGATTCAGTAAGAAAAAAAGCAAACAAATAAATGACAAGAAAGAAAAAAACTTGATCAACAAGCTGGTGTATGAGCAATTTGGTGTGATCCATCAGTCATTAAAACTCTGCTTAAGTTGAAAATTTATCTGCACTTTTGGTTGCTTCTGCAGGCTCAGAAGTTGCAGTTTTGCAGAACTGCAGAACACCTTTTTGCAGCCCGCACATATTTTCGATCAAAGATAATCAGCAGATTAATTAACGGTTAAAAAAAAAAAAAGGCCATTAGACCCAAGCGACAAAAAAAAAAAAAAATATATATATATATATATATATATATAGGTATATATATATATAGGTATATATAGGTATATGTAAAATGAAATTGATCCGACCTAAAAGAACTACAGTGGTAAAATCCCCAGTGACACCGCTGAGGCACTGCTGCCCTCCGCCACTCCCGCCATGGCGTCATTTCTTCTTCTACAGCGCCCCCGCGTGGTCGGTGATGGAACTGCAGCGTCTGAGGAGCCGAAATCCAGATTAATTTTCCTGACGGGGAAAAAAGAGAGAGAGGACCTCTGCAACAGGCCGTTGGGAGTTTGGTGCTTCATCATTCTGCGCCAAATCTCCCCCAGGAGCAGCATCAGTCGGCAATGATCCAAGAAAAAAAAAACACTCACTCACTCTGAGTCAC
This sequence comes from Fistularia tabacaria, assembly GCA_901007705.1. NCBI lineage: Eukaryota > Metazoa > Chordata > Actinopteri > Syngnathiformes > Fistulariidae > Fistularia > Fistularia tabacaria. Next base: position 236,784 of record CAAKHD010001253.1, on the reverse strand, counting down.
AGGTATATAATACCTTGTTTTGAAAAGTTTCCAGAAGCAAATTTTCAGGTGATATTTTCCTTTTTGTAATGCAAATTTTCTTGGGTTGTTGGAGGATTTTTATGAGGGTGTTTTGCTGTCCTCACAGTAATCTCACAGGATTAACTCATTTTACCTTTGAATGCACATATAATCACTGGGATATGTGCACGATGGCCTCATGCACTTGGAAGTCCTGTCCTGACCACAGGTTTCTATCACAAATGTTAAACCCGTGTATCGACGACCGCAAGGTTCAGTCTTTGTCTTAATCACTTCCTGTCTTGTGTCCCCGGGCGTTCGACCAAAGTCCCGTGTGGATAATCCAGCCCAGGCCAGATCTGGGATCACTCGACCTCGTTCACCTGCAGAGGGATGAGCCATACCTGAGGAGAGCTGCTCTTTCAGATGAAGTGTTACCTGACTCTGCAGAAGCAGTAGATGACGAGTTCTCCAGAGGAGATGGGAAGCCGAGAAGTCTGCATGTGCAGGACGGCAGCGGCGTCATGGCATCGGCCTTGTTTCTCTCGGCGAACGGAGCGGCGTCAGCACACACCGCAGGCAATTGGGCAGGCGGTGAACGAGCTGACGTGCTGGAAACAGTGTCCTGTGGGCTTTTCTGTATTTTAATGAGGCAACGGGGACTGGATTTGTTTGTTTGTGTGTGAGGCCTTCACTGCACTGACACCTCAGCAACACACACACAAACCCACCTACAAAACCTGCCTCAAAGCACACAAATGTCCAACGTACTTTTTAATAATGAACCATAAAAAAAATAAAATATAAAAATATACAAGCAGCTCAATGTACAACTACTAATCATACCTTTCTAGAAGAAAAACGTTTTAATTTTGGGCAACATGCAGCTTCATATCGACTTGAACTTTAACTAACTGCAGCTTATTTTAGATTAAGAAATGTTTTGAAACACAGAACGTGCCTGAGGTTCCTTTAGGATGCATAGGACTATTAAGAGCCACAAAACAAAAGCAACATCGTAGAGTGTTCAACTATTTTTCTGTTTGAGGTTATTTGAGGAGACAATTGACCCTGAAATAAAAATTGGATTTGATTTAGTGGATTATTTAGATGGAATAAATATTTCAAATTGTAACAACTCGCTCTTTAAAATGACCAGATTAGGTTTTTTTGATCCAATATAGCTTGACTCTATTTTTAAGTGTCTGTTTTCCTTACCATCAGTAAAATAAACGTATACACTTTGTAATTCTTCAACAGAGACAGTAATGTCTTTCAACACGCTGTTTTGAAATAAGATGAGGAGAAATCCAACATGGAGGTACATAAAAAAAGAGGGAGAAATAATCATATCCAAATCACACAGAGTTTTGGTTTTCATTATCTAAATTCTCATGCAATGTCATAAGATATCAGGAAGTTAAAACAGTTTCTAGAGACAAACGGGGTTTTTAAAGATTGTGTCAGTTTTTCCTCCAGAGATGTTTCTCCACACGCTAATGGAAAACTACAGATGAGCGAGAAAATAAAAACGTTCTTTCGATTCGAAGGTGAACTGTCCCTTTAACAGAAAGTGGAAATATATGAGGGGGGTAAAACAGAGAGGAGCTTTTATAAATAAACGTCGTGTTAAATCTAAGATGCACATTAAGTTTCCTTTATCTCAGAGCGGAGATGCGTCTTTGGTTTTGTTCGACCTGCTTCTCAAAAGGCTGTTCTTCTGACATTCCTCGCTTCAACCCTTAAAGTTCTGGAAGATCTCAGCTGCGTCCAGCCAGGACCGGAAACAGGCCAGGCCGTGGTCCCTGATCTGCTTCCTGCCCTTCTCCGTGATCACGTCGCCGTTCTCCTTCACGATCACCAGCTTGGGCACGGCCGTGATGTTGTAGCGCTGTTTCAGCTCACTGTGAGATGGCAGAGAGAGACATCGGGGTAAAAACAATAAATAAAAAAAATCGATAAGTCGTAATATTGGGTGCTCTGAACCTGCTCAAGTTTAACCAATGCCATGTGGGATATGCCTGGCAAACAAAGTTAGTCCATCAACAACTGACGGATTATTTGAAATCCCACATTCATCTAATTTCGGACTCAATCATATAAAGTATAGGACTTTTCTACATTTTTAAATGTTTTATTTCAGGGGGAGTATTTTTGAATTGGTTTCTTTCATTTCTTGCAGACTTCCAGATTTTTTATTGCATTTATTTTGCTCTAGCTGGGGCATTTTCTTACTGATTAAGCATTCTAAATTTTTTTTTTTTTTTTTAATTTTACAAATATGTCTAAATGAAAATGTACTCCTGGTGTGTTGTCGACATTAGCGAGCAGCCCAATAATTATTAATTCTAAAAATTAAGGAGGGAAACAAACAAGATAAGGTAAAAATAATAACAATAATGAAGAGTAGGGTAACCAACCAGGGGAATATCCTGATTTGGGGGTTCAATATAGTGACAATTTAAGGAACCAAGAGCAGATTCATCACCATGAATGAATGATCACCACACTGTTATAATTCTCCTTAATATTCATTTTTATTTTTTATTTTTTTACTCTTTGAAATCACAAGTAAATGTTTGCAACTACTGTAGCATAAATATGTGATTATCTGCGAGAGGGGCAAAGCCCTAACCTGAGAGGGTTACCTGTCCTGAGCAGGTTACACAAGCAGACCGCAGTCCTGGAGCTCAGAACACTGACGACGGCGCATAGGAACTGACTTTACGCACCATTTAAACATTTTAAAAAAGCCTAAACTCGGGAGCTGCGTGAAGACCAAATCGGCTTCAGACGAACGCATGGACGATTCACGCACTGTTTGTAGTCGTCGGTCCAGGGCAGAGCCAGCCAGTCGCCGTGCATGTCGTGATAGTACTCCACCATGTCGTCGGCGGACTTGTCCGAGGACACGAAGACGATCTCGAGCTGCGCGGGCGGCTCTCCCTCCTCCACCAGCTCCGTGTAGAAGTCACACAGGACGGGCGTGAAGTCGCGGCACGGCGGGCACCACCCGGCGGAAAAGTAGATCCCCACCACTTTGTTCCTCAGCGCCTCCTCGGGCTCCACGTAATCCCCGTCTTTGTTGAGGAGAGTCCGCCCGGTAAACACCTCCACCATGTCTGCAGAAGCCGCCTCCACTCCACGCACGTCTACCTCATGTTTCCCCCCTCCCGGTCCACCCGCGGGAGGGTTTATTTACCTCTGCGTGAAATCGACTTACAGCCAATCCCGATAATCGCCCGCGGACCAATGAGGAAGCGAGGAAACTGTGTCGTAGTTCATTAGCCACGTGGTTTGCGACCCTTTCGGCTTCGTCTGTGGTTTTAAGCCAAAATTGTGTTCAGGCCGCAGGAGAAACGGCAACAGCGCCGAAGGCGACCGGCGAAAAGCCGCCGGCGATGAAAAGGTGGAACTACAAACATGGCGTCGGTCACGTGATACACGCGGGCCCAGTCATCGCCTCGAAGCTTAGCTAGCTAGACTTGATTTCCTCACTTGAAGAACCGAAGGGGCCTCTGGGATGAGGGGGTGAATTGTCTTCAAGCGAAGAAATTCAAAAACAGTTCCCACGAAAAGAAGATTTTGATGAGAATTCAACACGACCTGGATGAATGAGAACCATCGCAGACATGTGCTGGCGCGCTAGCTAGACGCTAGCCAGGCGATGACCGATTAAATCGCCCCGTTTCGATTCGTCTCATCTGGTCAGACTGTAAAAGTCCAAAATATATATCACATTAATTTTCTTAGCAGTGCTGACTTATCTGAGGGCCACATTGAATGTTGGTTTACTTGTTTGCTTTGGCTCTGGCACCCAGAAGTATGGGGTCAGTCATTTGACAGGAGGAAGCTCTGCCTCCGGTCGCTAATCCAGTTTTGTCATATGTTCACGGATCAGATCAAACTTGAAAGATTGTTACTTTTAATGAAAAGTTACGGAGTCTCTTAGGAGGCATGGGGAGGGGGGAATTTGTAAAGGGTAAAAAAAAAAAAAGATTTTTTTTTGCGAGACCTTACAAAATTGTTTATGTCAAGAGCAATGTTCTTCCAGGTTGTCCATGGTCAGAGTGGAAGCACAATAGATGCAGCAATCGACCGGGAAAAGTTTGCGCCGAAAATACAAAGGTATTAAAACAGTGTGTGGCAGGAGAGTCGGATTCAATATTAGTGAGAGACATATAAAAAGATACTTCAGCGAAAGAGGACTTTTTTGTCGGAAAGCGTATTCCGATCTTGCGGTCGTCGTTGATTTGATTAAGAACCAACTGCAATACTCCGGGCAGCTTAGTGGGTATAGATGGATGTACACGAAATGCAGAGAATGTGGACTACGGGTGAGGAGAGAGGATGTGAGATTGGCATTAAAGGAACCGGATCCGAGAGGAGTCGCATTGAGACAAGCGAGACGCTTAAGACGACGGAGGTACTTCTTCAAAAGGCCCAACTTCATCCGGCATCTGGACTCATGAAAAACTGAAGCCACGTGGCTTTTGTATCAATGGGAGCATTGCCCAATTCTCAAGAAAGATAATTTGGCACTATACGCACACCACCAACAGTGGCTGATTGGATGCTATTACACCGAAGCGGTGCAACGTTTGTGGGGCTGACCCTCTCACAAACCGCAAACCTCCAGTTCAGAACAAAATCTTTCTATTTAAAATGTTTTCTATCCCAAGATAAATTAACCGTGAGAACTTCAGTATGACATTTACACTCAAGCTGTGTTTAAAGCATGCATGTTGCTTGCAGTGATGAATCTTGCCGGTGTAGTTTGTCCACCTTCCTCATGTATGGACTGCTCATTCAGTGTAGGAAGGCCATCAGCTGAGGGAAGTGGAAAACGGAAATCCTGCATAGGTACTCCAATCACCTCTGCAATCTTAGGAGTGAGAAACGAAAACAGCGTGCTGAACAAAACCATAGGTTTTTTTTTTCACTGAAGTGTTAGGCCACACACCTTTGCAGAATTGGTGACTGAGGAAACTATGTGTGACTTCTGAAGGGAAGGAAGCAAACGTGTCATATCTTACAGTCCACCTGACCGTGGGGTTCTCACCGGTTTTCATCAGAGTAGTTGATTTTATGCAATTTAATTTTCTTTTTAATTTAAAGAAGCATAAGCAATTATTTTTTAATCAAAACAGACCTTTATAGACATGTGATGAAGCAAGATTAGTTCCCATGTTCTGCAACTCATTTAATTCCTGTGCCCATTTAATACATACAGGGGTAACAGAGTACATATGCCATAAAACATATTGGACATGGTGTGGTGCTCGGCGAGGAATAATCAATGATGGAGCCTTGGAGTCTCGGATGAGAGATTATCTTTATTACCGAGCACCGCCATACCACTATACACCAACCCCGTGCACTTCTGGGGTTCATATATTATATACTAACATATATAATCATAGGAAGAAACACATATGCCAGATGTAATAGTATAGGTGTGCGATAATATATCACTCAAAGTCGCTCTACCTAAGTCTAATAGTGCATACAAATACAATGACCCAAAAGTTTATAAAAAAATACATCAAAAATTATGCACTTTCTTTTTTAATAAGTTGGTCACTAAAGTGTAATCTTCCAGCAAGTTCTTTCCATCTTCACCAGTCATTATCAGAATTATATTTATTACAAATGTATTTGCCACTGCCAAAAGCCTGATTTCTTTTTGTCACTGTCGGATGACTGTTAACGATCTGTGACCAAGTCAATGTGAGATTCATCTTTAGTTGGTTATAAATCTACTCCTTTAGTGATGCTGACAGATGCGTCCTCAGATAACGAATCGAGATCTGTCGACAGGGCATCTTCTTTTGTGCAAATGTAAAATCTAATCAGCTTTAGTTTGGTTTGTTCATATGGTCTGTCAACAGTATCATCTAACTGAGCTTTGTTTCTTTTAAGATCACGGATATCTAATGTAAAATCGTCAGCTTGCCCTTTTGTTGAGCGTCCATGTGGGGAAAAATAGGTCCTTGCCCATTTCTAAAATCCGAGGAACAGTTGTGGTTTCCACAATTTCTCCCATTCTTCCCAAGTTGCTGGTATTCATTCTTGCCTTCATTCTTACTGAAGCCATCCGATTTCAATTTTCCTGGAGGTCTTTTCTGCAGACTTGTTCATCTGTCTTCCCATCATTCCACTTGTGCTTTGGAACACACCTGGTGCACTGGACAGCGCTCCTTTTGCTTTTGAATTCATTTTTCTTGTTCAATCCTATCTAAACAAGTCTCCTTATTTGCACTGCAATTATCATCAGGTTTTTTTTGTTCACAGAATGATAGGACAGCCACTCGGTCATCATAAGATGTAATTTGCCATTTGCTCATCCGTTATTATGCGTAACACTGCCTTGACATCTTGCAAACATAAAATATTGAAAAAAATATATGAGATGCTTCCCTTGAATATGAATGATAAACACGAAAATCCAAGGTCATGACCCCTCTAATTTTAAAGTAGTGTTACGGCATTGTTCCAACACATGCCGACATTGCAGGTGTAACAGTAACAACAGAGATGCCAGAGTTCCCAGATATAAAGCTGGTCGACTTGACACAAAGTCCACGATATCACTGATAAATCTGGCCATGATACAGTTTTGTGTAGTGTTTCATTAGATCAGCTTCTACTGTATCCTATTCACCACTAGCCATGGCTTCCACTATTACGGTGGCGAGATGAATGAAGCGTAGCTCAACAGCAAAATTAAAATGCAGCACGTAAAAGCCTAACAACGTAATGTTAACATGGCTGGACTCGCATAACTTTACGTTAGAGCCTCTACGGTTGAAGCATAATGAGATTAGCTTACCGGAAACTGTGTTGCTATGTTAAGTAATTGAATGAATGTTATGAAATGTAAATAGTTTTGTTGGATCTCGCAAATATCATTTTATTTTTCTACACCCTCCCAATCTTTTTTCCCTCATGCCCATTAAGGGGCTCTGCACTAAGTAGCAGCGCGGGGCCTCACAAAACCTAAAGGTGTGTGAATATCATACAAGAAATATTATATTTCTTTTTTAAGTTTATACTTTTAACTCAACATTCGTATTTTCTCACTCACACTAATGTCTCTCTGTCCCACATGAAAAAAACATCCAAGAGGACTGTCGCATGCGCAGGACAGGGCTACCGCCACATTCAAAAAATACACAGAGGTTGTTCTGCCTTATTTTTCTCCAAATACATATTATAATACACAATACACAATATTATTCCAGCATTAAATTGTTTAATTTGCAAATGCAATCTCTGTATGCAAATGCCGTCATTTATCATTTTTTGTCATGATTATGAATTTATGGCATCTTAAGTTTTGTATATATATATATATATATATATATAGTGAATATAGACATCTATTGTACTAATATCATATTTCTTATTATTGCTCGATTTATTCATTTTTTTGGGGGGTGAATTTATACAGGATGAGCCTGCCTCTGGCCCAGTGTCAGCTGCGATTTGTTCCCACAACCTGTGGTCCTGTAAGCAGAAGAGGCAGTGCAGAAGACTAACTCTATGCATAACTACGTGTGTAAAATGCCTATGTGAATAACGTACACCTCCTGTCTGCATGCCCAAGTGTCCTTGGGCAAGACATTGAACGCCCCGTTCCCAGCCAAGGTCTGGCTAGCACCTTGCATGACAGCTCTCCCGCCCTCCGTGTGTAAGTGTGTGTGTGTGTGTGTGAATTTTATCCAGCGTATAGTGCTTCGAAACTGCAAGGTGAGGAAAGACCTATGCAAGTAGAAACCATTTACTATTAAAATGTCACTGTGTGGTGTGAAACGCGCATATGTCGTCACATGAATTGCAGTTTCAAGAATTTAAAGAGCTGAACTCTATCATAGTAATTTGTTTCTCTTCAAAGTATACACAGAAATATGCAATGATGTGATATTGTTACATTTGTTTGAATCTGCTTCTAAATAATGAACTCAAGTTAATTGTTGCCCATAAGCCTCTTTCACAATTCCAATGTTGACGTTAAAATGGCAAGGAACAAAAAAAAAGCTAAACTCCGTAGTCTCATTCTATCTAGTTCTGTGACTCAAAATAAAGAAGGAGCTTAATGTCGAGTGACTGAAGGTTTAAACGGGGAGCATCGTATCATATTGTGTGTTGAAATGTGCTTTATTCCAACTACATCTGCTGGACCTCAGTTTCCTTCTTTCACTCATTATTTCCTACTGAAGTAAACTGAAGTCACCAGGAAGGAAACCCAGCCCCTCTCTCCTTTTCTCTCTCTCTCTCTCTCTCTCTGGTCAAACATTTGTGGCCTTTCAGTGGAGAAAACTGTTGCACTGAAAGACTGTAGAGAGTTTGAATACATTTGTCTATCCGAAATAGGACCATGTCCTCTAATTCCAATTTATCCAACATGCGACGGCTGGTGGAACAATTGAAATTGGAGGCGAGTGTGGAGAGAATCAAGGTAAGGAGAAAAAGAAGAAAAGAAGACGGAAAAAGCATCAAAGCTTTTTAAAAGCTATGGCTTTTGGCTTTGCATACAGTCCATGTTTACTTTGTTTAAACAATGTCAGTTTGTTCTCATTTAAAATTCGTCCGTGCTATCCTGAAGCTTGTATGACAGAGATGATGGGTCATCAATGTCAATAAGGTCATCTGTATGTTTCTGAAGGTAAATATGTTTGCAGGTGTCCCAGGCTGCTGCGGAGCTGCAGCAGTATTGTCTGCAGAACGCGGGCAAGGACGCCCTGCTGGTCGGAGTCCCGACAGGCAGCAACCCGTTCCGGGAGCCCCGATCTTGTACTGTTGTGTGAAACCGAAGCAGAGGCCGAAAACTAGGGAGGGCTTCCAAAGCCGTATGTTTTGGGACACGAAACTCAAAAAGAAATATGACGTTTGCACTTTGTTATTGTGGAGAAAGAAAAAGACGCAACTAGCAATGGAGGGGGGGGGGAGCATTTTTATCTTTTCTGTTACTGAGAAAATAACCCGGATTGTTATACTTGAATAATGTGATCATGCTTCATTATTATTTAGCCTTTTTCCTTGATTCAGGTTGATTGTGATAAAAACATATTAAAGGTAGTTATGGAACCCTACTGTATCTTTGTGCTCATTATCTAAATACTCTTAAAAGCTAACAATGATCTGTTTGATGAAGTGTACGGTACAGTATGGTTCATCTACGTATGTTGCAAAGCGGATGTTTATAGTACGGGTCTAAATAACCTTTTGGAATCTCACACTGACAGAACTTCCTGATGCTCGATCTATTAGGAGTACGACTGCAGAGAGGAAGCACGGTCTTCCTGTCCAAAATTGCAAAACACTTTTTTGCACGTTCTTACTCTCTCAAGATATATCATCTAAAAAGAACACTGATACATGTAAATATAAAATATTTAGGTCCTTGACTGTTCATATAGGGTTAAAGTACAATCACAAATTTCCGTAATTCATCCAAAATGCTTTTTCTTTTCTTTTTCTCTTCTGAAACCACACGCACAACATGCATTTTAACACAGCCTCCATCATCAAATCCATTTATCTGACAAAACAACAATAGAAAATGTATTCTTCATGTGAAGTTATCAGACACAGTTGAATAAAGTGTGAAACGATCTCTAATCATACCTTGAGAACTAGAATAAATACAATAGCTTGATGTCTTTGCTGTTCAACAAGTTGAGATACAGCCATCTGGAGATGTAGACTGTCTCAGCACAAAGAGTGCAAACAGAAGTCTGGCGTGTCATGAGATGTTCCTCCGCATCAGTTCTGTTTCCTCTCCCTTCTTGGATGAGTCTCAGAAAGTTTCCCTACTTTCCGACCAACCTTGCTTAAATTCATGCCAGGGTGAGGATCAGATGCTTCCTCTGAACATTCCTTTCCTACAAACTGGAAATAAATCATTTCCTCATGGTGTCAATTGAAATGTAAGGATGATATTATCTATGTAAATATGAGAAAAGTAAAGACAAAACTGTAAAGAAGTAATTGGCGGAGTGTGTGCTCGACAAATTATTATTCCTAACTTGTATCCAAAGCTAAGTGTTATTTTAACAATGAAAATAAAAAAAAATAATCTAATTTTCAAATATTTGGTTACCAAGCAAATTTCCTCACAGTCAAGGTCCTGATGGATCTCATTCGGCAACATTTTCAAAAGCTGTATGAAGTGAACATATTAGGATTTGTAGATTTGTATGATGCCTCGAAATTCATTCACCTTTATTGACAAGTCAAAATTCTGGGATTATCTGTGTGTGTGTGTGTGTGTGTGTGTGTGTGTGTGTGTGTGTGTGTAAAACATTTTAGTTAGCTGTCTCTGTTCTTTGCAACCGCATGAACATTTTACACTTTGCACTTTTGTGGTTAATTTCCTGCTGTTTTTTGAATGACTTATCAATTGAACATCATAAATACAAACAAATCACAACTTCAAAAGTCAATGATGTGAAAAAGTGAACGCTGCTCAGGATTTTAGCTGACTCGATCCAAGTTCGCACACAGCCTGCTCAAAGTTCTGCTATGGGAAAAATAACTGCTCAGAGAAATGGCGACATCTATTGGTCAAAAAACAGAACATCAGCCTTCGCCTTTCCGAAAGTGGAAACCCTGAGGATCGAAAACGAACTGCATTACAAAGTGGACTCACATTCTTAAATGTAATTTAAAAATTTGAATACTGAAGTGAAAACCACAGACAAACGAACGTTTCCGCAGGGGAAAAATGTATATTATATATAAAAATATATTTACATACGTGTGTGTGTTTGTGTGTGTGTGTGCGTGTGTAAAATTTTCTGTTACCATCCTATTGTTTGAAGATTTCCCGATACCTTTCCACTTCTGTCTGTAAGCCACACTCCCATTGATGCTCTCACTCCAATTAAATCATCCCAAAGTCCAGCAACAGGACTGGAGATGGGTACCTTCTTCCACTGGTCTGATGATAGGGACCGTTGCACATTCCTTCCTTTATGTGTAACATCTCTTATGTAATTGCAGTTCTGTACATGTATAGTTCAATCATTGCATGAAAGGGACTCACTATAACCAATAAATCGAAGTCCTGCTGGAAGAAAAGCAGACAGCCTCTGTCTCTGTTTCTGTTTCTCTTCGCTCCCCCAATCGGAACTAACCTCTGATACAATAGGGCTCATCCACCATCGGCTAGGAGACTCGGACCCTGGCCTTGGACTGAGAGGACGAGGAGGCCCCACAGCGGTTCCCGGGGGGCCCCCCACCACGACCTCGCCTCAAGAGCGTCCTCAACACTGAGCCAAATAATTCCCTGAGGGCTTTTAATAGGAAAGAATGCATTCAGCATTCCAGAGAACATACAGACACAATGATATGTGCACCTCTGTTGCCCGTGGATTTGGAAAACTATTCAAAAATGCTCAAAGACAAAAAGGGCTGGTAACCTCGATGCCTCGGTGAGCTGCATCTGTGTATTTTGTTTTTTGTCTCATCCACCTCAACATTATTCCAGTTCATTAGCGCATAGTAGTTAACAATTCATTCACCACCTGCCATCTCATTCTTAAGAAAAAGGCCAGTGAGGAATAAAGGTGCGTTTGTTCTTTGACAGGGAAACAACCTGAGCAGCTTAAATAGAGTCTCCTTTTAAAGGTGTGGGCGGAGAGCAGGGAGTTGGGTTTCAGCACCTCCCTCTTTCTATTCTGACACACTGGAGTGCCGTCCAGTCTGAGTCCGTGGAGCCGTTTGAGACTTTTTGACAGCTTTCCGGACCGACTATGAACTTTGCTTCGATCAATGAAAATCCACAGAAAGACTCTTTGCCGGGGAATCTTCACACCTCCTCCGTGAATGTGACCAAATGCTCTGCTCTGCTCGATGCTGCAGCATGAGCACGTTTGTCAAGTGAGGATATGGCCGAAGTATACAGGTTCTGTCTTGGAATAATAGCAGGTAAGATACATTATTTGATGTTTTTTACATGAATCTGTGATCAGCTCATACATTTGCAAACCCCAAAATAGAAAACATCTTTGTGTGTTATCTTTCAAAATAATTCCCCTTATCTATTGCGAATAAAAAAGTTTGATAAAAATGCATTTTTGTGTATTTATTAGGTATCATTTCAGATGTTAGAATATGTTTGAATTGTCTACGTGCCTGAAAAGTCATTCGGGCATCGAATGTTTCCCTGTCGGGCTTTACTTGTACATCAGTGTGGGTAAATGATTAAATGAGTGTCGCAGCAATAAACAACAGTCCATTCAATAAAAGTGGAGGGAATGAGAGGAATGGACCTCTTGTTTTTTATCTGATCCAAGTTCTTGGATGGAGATCAGACAAAACAATATGGAAGAGTGAAAGTGTTTATGTGTCAAAGGGTCAGAAGTTGGCGTGAGAATAGTTCTATCAAGTTCACAACCTGGAAAGATTAACTTGTATGATAGCAACGCTGCAGGAATAATGCTACAACTGCACCGTGCGTCCTGCAGCTGGAATTTAGTCAGAGATTAGCCAAAGTGCATATGTTGATGTTTGCTCACCTTTATTGTGAACATGTGTGTGTTTGTGTGTGTGTGTGTGTGTGTGTGTGTGTGTGTGGTTGGTTTTCATTTGTGTTTTTGGCTGCAGTTCTGGCCTTATGCAAATACACCCGGGCTGAGTGGAATGCAACCAGCGGGCCGGCCAATCGAACCCTGTCCCACTGTCCTCACCATGGCAACGGAGACAACTGCACAGGTAGATAGGGACAACAAGCCGGCGGTATCATAAACAGCAGCTTTCAAGTTGTGAGGTGGAGGATCAGCTGGAGAACAGATGTGGAGACAATCGTGCAAACACATCGGGGTAATAAATATAAAAGGAGGCCATATCCCAGAGTAATTTAAGTGGTTAGGAGGCAACACAATGACCTTGAAAAACACTACGGCATACAAGACATTGAAAAAAAAATGGAGAAAACTTCTGATTTATCGTCTGGCAAATGGCAGGGCTTTGGAATACTGCTGCCAAATTATGATTGTAATAACACAATGTGATAATACCATGACAGCTTAATGTTGTACGATAAAAACCACAATACTGAATAAACACTCGTTGAAATACACAATAATTTTCCCTGAACTTTGATTGAACATCATAATGGTTAATGATGAACGATTTAGATGAAGACCAGAGTCAACTACTGTCCTATTAAATGTCACTTGGGAGGCAGAATCCAGTTGGATATTAGACATGTACATATGAAGAGATGCATGACAGTTTACTGTGAGATGACTTTCTTTATTTCTATTTTCAGAAAAGAGTCTATCTACTATTTTTTGATAGCCATCACAATTATTTCAGGCACATTTACAACATATTTTGCTCAAGCTGTTTCCAACAGGATGTGACAACATTTGTTTAACAAAGTGGTGGGGTTGTGTTCCATGTTTTTGTTCCAAGTTCTTATGACATGCTTTGTTAAAGGATATCAAATAATGCTTAAAATGTTATTTATGGAGTCTCTCAAACCATTTAATCCAAGAAATGTGGTTCATTTCAGTGCTATCATTGTTCTACAGACAATATTTATTCATAATCAAAAGGGCAATTTGTAAATATTTGAAATGTAGCATCTCTGCTAATTTAGCTACCCGGTAATGATGCATCATCCTGAACAACTTATAAATTCATGTGCTTTAAAGGAATAGTTCAACATTTGGGGAAATGCACTCAAATATACCCACTTGAAAGGTTGAAGCACATATCAAATTGCTGGTGTCAATGTTTTGTTTTTCTCCAAAGAATCGATCCATTAGGTTTCCACTTTACTGCAAGGTCAGTCTGAGTTTGGTTGCCATGGAGGTGCAATGTTTAGATATCACACATTTGTGTGAGAATTTAATCACAAATGGCCTCTAAATTGTTGCCTCATTGCGAGTGATGATAAACTAGGAGGAAAGTTTTTCCTTTTCAGTGGATAACAGAGAAAAGACATTGTTAGCGATGGAAATAATTGTTGGTCTAAAAAGACAAAAAGATCCACAGCTTTAGTTCTGACCCACATTTCACTTCAATGACTGAGGCTGGATTTTTTTTTTTTTCCGTCAAATAAAAGAAATAATAACTATTTCATATTTTCAATTCAATATATATCTAGCCACAAAACATTTTTTTATGGGTTATCTTAAAGTCTTTGAGATAGTGAAGGGATTCATGCAGCTGAACCCAGCGGTTCATGCTGCTGCTTAAAACAACTAAAACGAAAATAAATAAATAAAAAATATTATTTCGATCACTTGCTGGAGTCTTGGTGTGCTGTTATCCATGGACAAAGGCAAGGCTGGCTGTTTCCTCAGACTTGATGTGAGATTAGAGGGCTCCTGGTACCATCGACGCGTCGACTGGAAATAAAGGCGACAATGTGGTTCTCGCCTTAGCAGTGAAGATAAAAGAAACAAGAACAAAATGTTTCCTCAAACCCTTTGTAATTAGATATTATTTTCCCTCTCGGTGGTTCTGGCATCCGTCCTGTCATCTAGTTTCAGCCACAGCTTTCTCATTGAAGTCACCTGAACAGCAGTATTAGTTTACAACCTCATCTTTGAAGGTAATGTTATGAGAATAGGCAGTAAAGATAGCGGCAGCTTGTTTTGTAGCCGGTCAGAAGTTCACTATTGTGACCTATGGCTGACTGTTTCACAGCGACTTTTACTGTGTGTTTGTCTTCCAGACATTACAAAAATTGGAAATAGGATTTTACCACGGTGGACAGAATGCGACCGTATTCCAATGTTGAGTGTTTAATTTAGTAAGGAGTCATCTGACGCTATAATGAAGCCTTGCCACCAAAGTTTTTCTGGCACGCATTTATTTGGCTTCCACACCAGATCATATTTCAGGCTATTTATATACATGGACATGCCAGGAGGAGTTGGATGAAAGAAGAAAGCATTGAAGAAATTAACCTACATTTTGAGGAATATGTTTGCTGTGAGTTTGATAACAAGACTGATATCTATCTGTGTTCTCGCAAGGAAAACACAATACCACATCTGCCAAAATGATGTGGAGGAATTAAGTGATAACTTGATGAGTTATGGGTAGATGGAGTATTTGATTCCTGGTGATTGTCATCCAAATTTATTGAAAATTTGGACAGAATGTTCTGAAAATCATCAATCAGCCATGCAGAGCCCATCACACAGCCCTAATTGTCAAATCCAAAACAGAGAGTTATGCCGAATTTTATGCTTTTTGGTTGCTGCATCCAATCCAACTATTTCCAGACAGCTGTTGCCAGATGCCAGAGCTTTGTCATCGAGGACAAACCACTCTGCATCCTGATGCAAGTCCTGTCTAATTTGTCCTCTGTCCAATTTGCACAGGTTTTGTGATTCCCGGCTTTTGTAATCACTGATCAGTGTGAATATTTGTTTTCTTATTGGGGGAGTTTAGTTGCTCAGCAATTTTTTATATTGAGGCAAATGGAACAATAGTGGTGTAGTTGCCATGACATCTATTGTTTAGAAACTGTGTGTGTGTGTGTGTGTGTGTGCGTGTATGTGTGCGTGTGCCAGTATGTGTGTGTACAAGCAAGTTGGAGCCTTGCACACCTCCCTGTGCAAACTGTGTGTGTGTGTTTGTGTTTGTGTGTGTGTGTATGTGTGTGTGTAGATCGGAAGAGCA
>CAAKHD010001253.1:204858-220835 GCA_901007705.1 Fistularia tabacaria | reverse complement strand
TTTTTTCCTTTGTTAAGTGTGTGTGTGTGTGTGTTTGTGTGTGTGTGTGTGTGTGTGTGTGTGTGTGTGTGTGTGTGTGTGTGTGTGTGTGTGTGTGTGTGTGTGTGTGTGTGTGTGTGACAGTGATGTGAAAATACTTTAGTGGCCAGTAGCCTGGAAAATTACTACATGAATACAGTCTGTTTAGCATTTAAACTGCTCAGATGTGATCCACATCTGCACGCCGCCGACAGTGTGACAGTGCAATTCGGACTTGTAACGCCTTCCAAATGCTGGGTGCATTTTTTTGCATGTTATCAGCACATTCGATAACTGCAAACTACAATATGAGAATTTGATTGGAGAATCGAGCGTAAATGTATTTACCTTTTGTACATGGTTTATAATTCATCAATACATTTAACATAACCATATATATATATATATATATATATGTGTGAGGAAAAATGTTCATCATCATGTTTGCACATACCACACATACCACTTTCATTGGTCATAGCTTATAGTTGAGGTACTGTTGAGCAGATGTTGATGCCAACATAAATGCCAACAGGTTAGCGTATTGGTTTGGTTGAAGGCTGCTGCAGATGAAAAGGGCTAACCTTTTCTCGACAACCCCCTTCCCGAGAACCCCCCACCCCGAATTTGTTTAAGCAAGGAAAAGCTGGTGTATCAACGGATTCAATGTAGTTTAAGGGCAACAGATGTTGTAGGCCTTAGAGCTGGTTTTATCATTCCTGGATGGAGCCTGCCAAGCTTCCTTGGTGCTACTGCTGTCTATTGCGTTATATTACAGAACACAACTATCTTGGTGTTTTATCGGTCCTCAACTGACGTAAATATATATAGTTTGAATGCCTTTTAGACACTACAGTGTTCATTACAGGGTGCTAAAACTCCTCCCAATTCTTGCACTATGACAGTGCTTGTGTTTAAATAGTCCGAGCCTCTGGTGCGCTGAAGAATGTGGGAAAATAAGATTTCAAAAAGTGAAATGCAAAGCTTTTTTGTGTTGTTCCTTTGCAGACACAATAGACACAGGGCAGTGGAACGGACATTTCTCAAAATGTCCAGAAGAACTCCAGCACTACTGTGTCCACGGGGATTGCCGTTATGTTGAAGAGCACAAGACGCCGTCTTGCAGGTGAGAATCCTCTGCCGAGACATTCAACGCTAGCCGAGGAACATAAACAGAGTGGAGAGTGTTGAAAGAGCAAGGACTGGAATCAGATCAAAATAGTTTGGGATCATGTTTGTTCAAGCTATCCTTGAACCCTGAGGGATAACATCTTTACCTCTATGTCTTAGGTGTTACTATGGTTACATTGGGTCCAGGTGTGAGTATGTGGACCTGGACCCACGAATTGGAGAGAGACAGCAAATCATCATTGCCTGTGGGATTGCCGGCCTTGTGCTCCTCATTCTTCTCATTCTCCTCCTCTTCATCTGTTCACAGTGAGTCTATTTGATTTAGACAACAACTAAATTCTGGAATAAATTATTTTTTCTAAAACTGTTTCATTAAATGTTTTAATGCCCCACTCCAGTATGAAGGCTTTTGAATAGAGCAGATGCAGCCAGCGCTCTACCATCTTCACATTGATGCCATCGATATTTTATAGAGCCAAAGTGGTCATATAATAATATAATAATCCTGTCAGGGCTCTGCAGCTTTGGATCAGGTCATTCATTTTTTTCATTCTTCCAAGATTAGGGAAGGGGCTCAATGACCATTAGCAACTTCTGCCAAATCTAGTAAAATCTGTTGCACCAGATGCCGTTATTTTATGGGCCGCAGGTCTTTATTTTGCAGCGCAGAGCTGAACAGGAAAGATGTCCTCTGTCCTGTGATGTTTATTTTTTCCCATTTTCATAAGCTATCTTAAGTTCCACATTTATGTATGTATTTCAAGCCATTTTTGAGAAAGGTAAAAAGGTTTGAAAGCTGGGGAAAGATTGCTCTTCTCACCAATGAACCCATTCTAGCATACATTGTTGAATTTCTAATAAGATGAACTTGGGTGTCGTCGTCTTTTTGAGGAAGGGATTAAATGAGGTGTGGACAGAATTAGGATTTCAGCCTCGGATTTAGGTTTTCAGGGCCACTGAATATTCTGCTTTGGAAAAGGATCATAACATTCTTAAAACCGCATTACACTGGAGTTATGGCAATGTTTCAGAATCCCTGAGGGGTTGTTCGCTACTTTTATGAATTCGACATGCAATTTCTCCACTTTAACAACGGTAAAATCTGGGTAATTTCCCTTTAAGAATCACTATCATGATAGAAACTGTTTAAAAATATTTTGGTCTGTTCTATTCAAAGCATTTGAGATCTTGTGATGTTTAGAATGATAATGCTGTCTCTGAAATTGAGGTTCTGAAAATGTGGCCTTGTATAAATTACCCACCTTCTTAACAACAAAATAACCCCATTGTGTTTAAATTTGAATGAATGAATACTTTATAGAATTTGTGTTACATTGGTCGGTGTTAGGATGTTGTGTGGAAATCGATTTTGGCTGATGTTCAACTGCTATCGAAAAGACAATTTCAGATTACAGAGCTGTTACTATAGTATCCACACGGATCCCTAGAAAAATGAGTCAAAGATCAACAGCAGTTTAATATATAAACTTCAACTCAAATAACATTAAATGTTCAACCTCCTACATTCCTATGTTCAAAAATAAACTGTTGTATAAGTTTGTTTCTATAATTAAACACTAATCAGACACCAATTTTGCTTCTCAAGTTAATTATGCGAACCGCAGCGAATGGCTCGTGGGTGAGACACAAATATCCATGTGCTGGTGCAAAGCCTGATCTTTGTTGGATAAAACCACCATGCTGTGAACAACATGGGGTTTTAACAACAATCATGTTCCATGGGATCACCCAGTGGCCTCAACATATGGGCCAAGTCCTTTGTTGTCAACGGAGTTTCAGAGGGTTCGGATAAAAATTCAGAAAAATCAAATCAGTATCTGAGACCATAGGGGACTTCAGACCATTGTTGATCTAGGTAATTACATTCTTTTGCAGCAGGTGGAAAAGCCCCCTGTTGTCAGTAGAGAATGTGAAAAGTCATGTTATTAGAACACTGGCATTAGATTTTAGAGGAAGAGGCTGCGTACACTTTTCCAGCATTGCAGTTGGCTCCATTAAACTGACTAGAGGACATCCAATGTAAACCCACTCAAGCCATAATAACTGTGGTACGATTTGTGTCACAGCCGATAATCCTGCAAAAGCACCACGGACACCAAAAAGTGACGGTTTTAAATGTCAATTTAGCGAGGTTGTAAGATGCGCCTTGTCTCTATTCTAAACAAATCTACCGGCTCTAGTCTCAAATTAAACAGACATCTGAAAGTGGTGACAATCTTCTCATCTATCTCTCAAACAATTTATTCTTAGCAAATGTTGAGAGCAATTGCTGATTTAAATGATAACATGCACTTTGTGTCAAATGGATAATAGCTTTTACTCTGCCAGCCGTAGGTACAGGCCGTGTCGGTGGAGGGGAAGAAGGAGAGAAGACGCAGGGAACGGGACGGAGAAGCTCAGCATGATGGACACCAGTTTAACAAACACAACCTTAATGACAGATTCATCAGAGCAACCACACAGCAGCGCTGCGAGAGACCCATGCGTGTAACTACCAGTTTGGGAATTGTTTAGGAGATTGTCCTCCGTGTGACAGCTGCTGCTTTTTCAGAGCTCCCACTTTGGTGGCCGGGAATGCAGCCTGCTGAAGGATTGCACATCTCCATAGAAAGTCCGGCTATGTAACATCAAACAGGACCAACCGAGGAGTCTGCTTCCAAGACGAGCCCTGGCTAACATGTCAAACAAGCCGGGGCACAAAGGGGAATATTGGATATATTTGAGATTGGTGTTCAGCTGATCTTTGGTAAAGGTGCTTTTTTTCCACAATAGAGGAGCAACGGGCACTGATCGCTGTGGAGTCGCTGAATGCAAGGCACCTGATGAATTGTCGCCCTGTTGGAAAAAGCTGTGACCAGCTGGCACACGGCGACGGCTGCAGATCGGGTTACCCAGGAGAGGAGGCACAAGGATGGTGCAGAATGAGCAGGGAGGAAGTGATTGAGGATAACACCTCTTTGCAACTTATTTAATGCATTGAAAATGCCCGTCACCAGCTTCAACACCTCCGATGCCCTTTTTTTTGTGTGTGTGTGTGTGTGTGTGTGTGTGTGCCCATCCTCATCACTGAATTGGGGAGACTCTTTTTTTCAACATGACACAGTTTTGCTTTACTGACAAATCAGTTATTCTCACTTATTTATAATCCATGGCGCTGCTCCCAATGACTCACACAGAATATTGTTACTTATCAACATTAGCAATCCAAGAGGTCCCTTCAACGTACAAGATTTTTGAGGGTTTTGGACTTCTGGGTTAGAGGAGGACAAGGAGAACTTGTACTGGAGGATTTTTTGAACTGTATATTTGGAGCAGGGCAGCCTCTGAGTTTAAGAGGCAGAACAGCCCGTCCTGTGTTTGATGGTGAAAATGCTCCACTGTATGAGGCCATTTCCAAACCGGGCTCTCACTGGCATTTAATGTGTATCTGTATTAAAGTAGCATCTAAATATAGAATGATGAGATTCAGGATGAAAATCAACTATTTAAGTGTAATCCATTTTCAGTATATATGAAAAGTACACATGCTGTCACTACATATATTATTTTCATGAATTCCCTTTACGTTCAAAGAGGTTTATTGAGCTGTCATGCTGGGCAGCTTCTAATGTTATGTGATGTTTTCCAAGAAGTCTTTCCGAATGCAGCCTCTGTGGATTAGGAAATATCGCATTTGATTTTAGTTGAAGCTCACAGAACCCATGTAATTTAGTGGCATCATCCCGTTGGGTTGCTGTAACGCAGTCAGCGGACGGATGTTGCCCGAGTCACAGAGGACAGCAACAATACACCATCTTTCTTTGAGATTCTGCGTGGGAAGTATTTGTCCTGTAGCGTCAACCATCAAAATGTCTCCTGCAAGGTTCTGTGTTAGAGTAGGCCGTATAGAAAATGTATATGTAAATGATTCAAATGTATCACAGCCCAATGGAACACAGACAAAGCTTTTTGCATCATATGCTATATTCCATGTATGTCTTATCAACATTCTCCTCTATTTATTAAGCTATTTAATCATGTTCACTACTTGTCCTTTTGTGTCAAATTGAATCTGAACGGTGTTCATGAACAAGAAATCATTTTCAGAAGGCACGTACATATCTTGAAAAGTACACAGGGTCACTTGTTGTCTTACTTTATTTCAATCTTTCGGATTAAACTTTGTCAAAGCAGCGATTAGCCCAGACCAAAAGACCAACTGACATGTTACTCAGAAGATATTCGAAGAGCTCCCTCGAATAAATCCTCCCATCAATGATCATAATATTCAGATTCTATTGGACACGAAACTCTCGGAAGAGTTACTTTTAAGCTCGTATTGGAGACTGAAATTTATGGTGTTGTTGAAAGTGTTTTTATTATACAGTATAGAGACACGATTTTAATATCTTATAAATCAAATCACCAGTTCAGTCCAAGAACACATTATGTTACAGCTTAATGTGTGAATGGATTCATAGGTCTTTGTTAAATAGGAAGATGAGCTTTTGTGATCTTCAACCCCTCCCCCCCCCAAAAAAAAAAAATCTAGAAAATCCAATCATTACCAAGGGAAGGATTGTATTACAAATTATGGCAACGGATTCATACGGAATTTGATGAAAGTTAAATATAATAATCCTGATAATTAAGACGATTTACAACACGGCTTAGAGTCATAATTAAGGCCGGTTGGTATATTTCAGAGGAGGCAGCAGGTGTTTAATTGAACTTGGAGAGAGACAAAGAAATATCGTCACGGGAGTGCTGCATTTCACTGTACTTTCATTAATATTTCATTTGGCCAGTAAAAGGCCTATACATGAAGTGGATCTTTCCAGAGCCCATCGCTGAAAGGTTACATTTTAAGTTAATTTGTTAAGGTGCCATTTAAATTATATAATTATGTCAGAGGCAGGGTAATGACTTTAGAAAGACATTAACCATTAACCAATGTCACGTTACAATTTAAAGGGTCATGTGTGTTCAGCTGTCCGTCAGTCATTTCATATGATGAGGAATTTCAGACATTTATATATATGTACATATGTATAAAACGTGTTCCCTTACAGTACAAAAATCCTGCGGTTTCAGAAAAGGCAACCTGAAGGTCACAAGCACCGGGGATGCAAAAACTAGGAGGCAGCTTCAGTTTGCGAGAAGGGAGAAGGAGGAATTTTGAGGACTTCATCGACGAGGCGTTCCTCACTTCATAAATTCAGACAAGGCGATGCAAGCATCAGAGCCAAAAACGAACATTCAGGTGGCTCTCGGAAAAAGTTTATTTAGTGGCAACGCGCAACTTCTAAATGGAAACCTGACTCACTCATTACTAGCCGTTCCAAGATTTTCATTAAAATTCCCCAAAAGACTATCAAACAACATCCCGTCTTACCATTAGAGAAGTTAGTTTTGACATTCTGCAAATATTGCAATATGACTCCATTTACACAAGCTCTAGAAATGCCTACAAGTTTCAAAATGCGCTTGCCAGCGACTAACAACACTCAGCTTCAGTTATCGCAGAAATGTTGCCAAGCAACCAGCGGACACAGCAGTCGCTGCTCAACCGTCTCGAAAAGGCTGTTTAAAACCCCGTATTTAAAAAGGAAAAAAAGGAAACCAAAACTGAAAATAAAGAGTCTTGGCTGCGGTCCATTTGCAACCTGCCGAGGGTCAGTTATCACTCATTCTCAGGAAACTGGACTGAAACCATAGCAAAAACACAAACAACACAATTCTGAGAAATTCATTTTCTTGGATAAAACACACCACGCTCTAAATGAAATAATATAAAGCTGAACATTTTCCTTCTAAGAGCAGTTGCCCGTATTAAACTCTGTTTAATTTTCGGGCGACATCCACCTTATGTTAACAATGAACAAGTCCCACAGATAAAACTAGAAGTTTCAAGGTGCAATCAACGACGTTTGTGAAGGTTTAGTCAGCAGCCAGGACATCCCTTGTCTTCTCTGTTTACAATGACTTGTTTGTGTCTCTGACCTGGTTTCAGGCAGCCGGAGTGGCCGTCTGTCTTCAGGAGTTGGGTGGAATGCAGAGTTCCGACGTGGCGGGCGTGTCAGCAGAACTGATAAGGAGGACAGATATCAGCCGAACTTTTGTAGATGTTTGATTTGGAACGGAGACAGTAAAAATATCTTTCACAAGGCCATCGCTGTGAAACTCGGAAAACAATCGGCAGACTGTGATCGCGTTGGAAGACCCACTGCGTTTGAGTTAGAACGGCCTTCACACTTACAAACCTCAGCATCCGCTCTCCTGTGGTATGTATATGCAAGATGGCAGCTTCGACAGCTGCGCCGCGTCTCCAGAGCAGTTTGACTGGGCGATAACAAACCGTGCGGCGGTGGCGGCTGGGACCGGGGGAAAACATGCCTGGACTGGATTCATACCCAAGTAGCAATTTTAGGGAAAATTGAGGCCGGCTTCGCCATCAAAGAGCAATAAACAGGCAATTGAATGTTAATTATTGGGCCACGAAGGGACTCTCTCAGCGCTGAACGTCCAAGTCAAGGTTGAAATTCGTGTCACTTTTTCTCAAGTTGATTTGGTCGGTGTTATTTTCAAATTGCAGAACCGGACCAAACGAATTTTGCATGATATTCCTGATTCCAGCTGTCTCAAATACCGTACGTTGTATGACTTCCCGCAACGTCACTCATTTGCAGATAAGCATGTTTGGCATGGCGTCCATTTTTTTTCAGGTACTTCCCTGTTCTGGTATTAATTTATCGTGCTGTTATATCATGTCATCCCTTCCAAACGCAGAAACATCAGGCACAATGTTTGAGCTTGAAGAGCAGATTTCTGCAATTTTAGATGCTTTCTGAAGCTGACTTTTAATGTCATCTGCAGAAAAAGGTGAAATCAACATCCAACCTGCTCTCCCTGCATTTTAATTTCTTTTCTTCTTGTTTTAATTCTTATCTCCGTTTGATTTTTTACTACTGTCTGCAGGTTGTGATCCTGACCGAGACCACCTCTTGGATCGTATTTATTATGTTTTATGCACCTTGAAGCCCTTATTATATTTAGGAAAAAGGAATTATCCATGGATTGTTTGTACCTTTGGTCTGGTTGTTGGTCTTTCAAACTTGCTGCACACAAAGCTGACATGTTTGAGTCTAGACCGGCGCGGGGGGGGGGGTCTCAAAAGCAGTGACCTATTTTTTTGGAATTTTGAAAGCCGCCATTATACAACCCAGTGATTTGAATTGCGAGGAATAATGAAGCAATGATCATGTTTCGCTTGAACTAAATTATTCATAGCGTTGTGAGGAAATATCATTAATGCAAAAGACAATCAGGAGTGCCGAAGGATCATCAGAATTTCCAGTGACTTGTGTTGCTGAGTTTGCAGCGGGAAAATGTCTTGCTTGTTTTTTCACAGTTTCGAGAGGCTCACAAGCACGGCCGAGTCCCACGTCCACTTGATCCTGAGGTGACGGCACGAGACCTGCGAATTGCGCTGGCCGATTTCTTACATTCCCCTGTGCACTTTTTGTCCGAGCACCACTGGAGGTCAGCAGAACTCCTGAAATAGCAGACTCTGAGAACCCCCACATTTTACAAATTACAATCCCTCAGAGATAAACTCCCCCTGGCAGTTGACATTTTATAGACTGAAATGCGAACACAATTTATCCAGTCGGGTTCATCGTTTTGGTGTCAGTTCCTCTCAGTCATTGGTGTCATGATATCAGCTTTCATTCCAGCACAGTCGGGGGGATTAGTGGGCCATTAAGGCGTACATACTGAGTCTACACGCCGAACAAAAAGCAAACGTTTGCGGTGAGACTTTCACCAAACACCAGAGTTTTACTCCTGTTTCACGTTGATTCTTGCAAAATTAGAATGCGAATTAAAGACCAAAACCGCAGTTATGGATGAAGTTCATGCCATTTCCTTTATCATCATCAGTGATTAAACTTATTACAACCAGCATGATCTTGCCTGTTGACGTTATAAAATTACACATCAATTCAATATTGAGAAATCAAATTAATCCCGATGTGTTTCGCTAACTTTTGTGGTCAAATTGTGAGCTGTAACGTTTTTCGTTTTTGTGACTTTGCACACCTGTACAGAATAAGAAATGGCTCACATTGTGTATTTGCTGAATTTAATTGTTAGTATAGTTATAGAAGTGAAGCTGGAAAAGGGGCCCTGGGTCGACTCGATGAAAAATTATGAAAACAAATACAGGGGAAAATAACAGCCAGAGTAAACTGACATTCCACTTCAGAAAAGTCTTTAAAATTCCATTATTGAAAACATCGCTGAAATCTCAGGAGCCAAATAAAGAATTTAGAAGGATGGAAAAGCTCAAAACTGTCACAATTGAAGGTCCTCCTGTCCAAGGATTCCCCCTTGTGCTATTTTGTCATTAATTGAATTTAATTTGTAGCGGGCCGTCAGTCTATCAATATGAGACTAATAAAAGAAAGTAAGGCCACCTGATCGTGTCTATAATTATACATATACATGCATTTACAGAACCATCCCAATCCACTGCCATATGATGTGATTTTAGTGCGGCATCCGATTCCAGCGTTAATGAGACTGTCACACTCCAGGGGCATTAATAACTTGTTTAGAGATCAATACAGCCTGGGAAACTATTAAAAAGATCCCGATATGGATGGTTATTTTCCTCTCTTAGTTCTGTTTCTAAAAGAAATAAGTCATTAGTCCTTCTCTGGGGTCAGTTAATAAAGGGGTAATAAACCCCTAATCAAACAAGTCATCTGTTCTGTATCCTGATATATTACCAACTGTGTTTTGGTGATTTGATGGATTTGGAGACAGACAAATGTAATGGCCTCAAATTGAATTTTCTGTTGATTTGGAAATGGCAAAAATTGCAAAACACCTTATTTTCAGCATAAGCATGAAACATTGTGAAACACCTTACATAATTGTCCAGGCTGTCTCTGAAAACATATCGCAGATGTCATGTAATTGATGTGATTTTAGCAAAATGAATAAATAAATGTGAAAAAAGGGAGAGTGCAGATTGGAAAATAATATTAAACAGATAAAAAGCAGGATCAATTTGTTTTGTTTTTTCTAAACTTTTAGTAGAATTTTCTTTTTAATGATGCTTACTCTCTGCACTGATTTTTTATCCATGGTCAGCGGGCGGGTGCGACCACCATGTGCATCTTCTAAACATCGATGACCATTTCCTTGGTCTCCCCTTCCCACACACACACACACACACACACACACACACACACACACACACACAACTTTGTCGCCTTCGCTGATGACAGCTGCAACTCTTGCATGACTGCGGTCTTTACCAGTCATCTCTGGGTTGTGGACCAATACCAAAATCAAATGCCTCACCGCAGCAAAAGCCACAGAACATTCTATCAAGGAAAAGGAAATATCAGTGCGTTCCTAGTGGTGATAAATCCACTGCTTTGATAAAGTTCAGTGTGACATTGCCCTTAAACCCTGCAAAACCAGCTCCCCTGCAGCATCGCTGCGAAGGTGTTACAAAAACGACTTCAGAAGAAAAAACGGGAAATCTCGATATCAAAATAGACAGTGTAAAATTGAGAATAAGACCGACACCTCCTGATTTGATCTTATTTTCTCTATTTGGCAACGGTAAAGGAAGGTATACATTAATAAGATATTAATAAGATATTGCGCTTCAGATGCTCCTTTGTGCCCACGGCCATCAGACTGTATAACAGCAGTGTGGACGGGACACAACCCTGACTGCCTGGGGGGGTCTGTGTGCTCCCGCCACCCCATCACTCCGTCACCCACTCACACGTGTGGTGACCATAACTACCGCGGGTCACTTTGGTTCATTTAATGCATTCATTCTTGCTCGTGTGTGCTATTTATGTGTAAATGTGTATGTATAGATGTGTATGTGTATATTGTGTATATGTGTATATATATTATATGTAGGTATGAGTATGTGTGTGTGTATATGTATGTAAACGTGTGTGTGGGAATGCATGGTGACATATGCGCATATGTGTTTGCACTGATATATGTGTGTATATGTCTTTCCTGTTTTTCTCTTTTTCTCTAATGTTGCTGCTGCAACATCCGAATTTCCCCTATGGGGATCAATAAAGTATTATCTTATCTTATCTTATCTTATCTTATCTTATCTTATCTTATCTTATCTTATCTTATCTTATCTTATCTTATCTTATCTTATCTTATCTTATCTTATCTTATCTTATCTTATCTTATCTTATCTTATCTTATCTTATCTTATATACAATGTAGTTTGCTGTACCATTCAACGGCTGTATGGCATCATTCGCAGAAAAGGGAATGTGACTTCTGATGGAGGCAAGCTGTTCTTCACTTGACCGATGACACCGAGTTCAGTTTGGAAGCAGTTTCTATCAAACAGCGGTAACAGCAGGAACGCTATGATGAAACCGGAGTCTGGTGTCGCTACATCATGTGTTAGTGGAGGCCGTGTTCTTGCTGTGTTCTGCCCGGAAAGTCTTGGCAATATTTGGTTTGCTTTTCATTCATTCATTCAGAATCTGTAGCACTCGTCCTGCACTGAGGGTGGTTGGAGGACCGGAGCTTATCCCAGCTGTCACCGGTCATCAGTCAATCACACGTATAATATCACTTTCACTCAAACGTCTGGGAAATTTTGGGGGCTCCGATGACCCTACTGCATGCTTTTTGGACTGTGAGAGGAAACCGCAGAACCCGGAGGAAAAACCCTCACGAACACGGGGAGAACGTGGAGACTGCACCCAGGAAGGCCCCCAGTTGGGATCAAACCAGGAACCTTCTTGTTGTGGGGCAGAAGCGCAAACCTCCAGTGCGCCGCCCTGGTTTGATCTTGCTCCAATTAAAAAACTCAAGATGACCCACATCCATGGGAAAGAGAAGCAAACTGAGAAAACGCTCTTTCTTCTTTGTTTGCTATTTTCATTTATGTTTTATGTATCTTTTTAAATGTATTCTTTTTTACATATGTGGCCTTAGTACAAGAGAAATACCAGATTTAGAAATACAAAAGTGTTTCATATAAAAGGCTGGAAAATTACGCCACAAGGTTTGCGGACAGCATTATGCGGTAAAGCCAACTGAATCCAATGAATAAATCTGCAATAAATTGCCAATAAATCGGTGAATAAATACCTTGCTCTTGTTATAATAACATTATCTTACTCACTGTTCGAAACCCCCAAAAAATCACTCACTGATTTTTTTTTAATGTATGCTAAGAAAAAAATGATTCCTCTCTGACTTCACGAAAGACCAAATACAATGAGATCTACCATACGAGGTTTGACGAAGACCGAGGTTAGGAAGCTGTTCTGCACCCAAAGCCACAAAAACATGACAAACCAACTTGAACGGTTGTCAGTGCTTAAAAACTATATTTTGTCATCAAAAAGATGACAAAATCAGGGAGTTGTTTCGCGTTTGTGTTCCTCCGGCGACTCAGCGCTCCAGATGCACAATCAATAACAGCCTCCAAGTTTTATCTTGGTCCTCAGCCCCCGATTTGGATATTTAGTCCGCTGGATATCTGCTCTATTATTAACCTTAGTTTCTGCTTCAGTTTTGCTTTGAATGCATTTTTCACTATCGTGTTCTTGCCAAGACTGTTTGCCAGCAGTGAACCAGTGCAGAAACGTCCCGAAAGACAATGAAACCTTTTTTTTTTTTTTTCCGTATAATAAGATGAGAGACAGCGAGTTTGATTTGGCACAACCTTGATGGAATTCGATTCCGGGGGGAGGGGAATTATTTCGGTTGTCAAATCCCACCAACACATTGGCATCCTGAAATTTAATCTATTTTTTTCCTCTGCGTTTCATCTCCTCTTCGCTCAAACACCTTAGAGTTTTGAGTCTCTGCCCCAGACTTACTCTAACTTTTCCTCTCATCTTCCTTTAAATGTTTTTTTTTTTTTCCAGACAGGTGAGCCTCTTTCATCTTTACCATCCAGTCCGGTGTAGCCGGGAAACTGAGCAGCTGATCCTGATCCCCCGGCAGGTGAAGGAATCAATAAAGTGGCCTTAATAAAAGAAGTCTAAAGATCAGCTGTATATTACGACACCGTGAGCGTTAGGGGTTGGATTCCACCCACACCCGCACCGTTTCAGCTTTTTGCTCCCTGCTACAAAAGTAGAACAACAAAAAGAAGTATTACCAAGTCTTGGACAAACTTTGCAAACTTTCCTTTACAAAATACCCCGACCTCAGAAAAATGTGAAACTCAAAAACAGTCTTGACAGACATCATTAAAATCGTGTTTTGAATCAGCTTCACATTTCAAGTCAGAGATAACTGCGATGTTTGAGGGCACGGGATTAAAAAGGGTGATTCCTGTTTTTGTCACAAATGATTGTGATTTGGACCTGTAGCTGTTTTATCTGTGTGTTTGGTTTATTACGGTTATCCTGCTTCCCAACATGTAGCAGCATTTTAATTGCTTTTTATCTGCATCTATTTTTGAATCCCTGTCTGTTCATCGTCAGGCGGTGTCCTCCTCAACCCTGCCCGGTCCTGCAGGGCCCATTCATTCAGCTCCCCCGCCCGCACTTGGGTCGTTCGTTCACCTTTCACGTCTTTCCTTGTTAAAACCTGAGTTCAGCTGGGGTGAACATAATTCATCCTTCGCTCTCCACGTCTCGTTTTGAGTCTCATTATGAACCCATGTTCCGTGATCCCCGCCTGCGTCCGGGTCTGCCTTCCTCGACACCTCCTGAACCCAACATGTATTTTTGTGCATTGAGTGCTCCAGAAAACTGGTGGGAGTGTGAGGGGAGTGGGTGAGTGGAGCGTCAGTCAACATGACAGACGGGTCAATATTCTGCTCCAGTTAAGAATCTGTCAAAGAGCAATTGGTCAAACTGAACAACAACCAAAGCCACACGCCCATGTGGTCACGAGAGTAAATCAAGAACAAGAATCTCACACTTTCTGACCTTTAAGTGTGTGTTTGTGTGTGAGGGGTGTGTGTGTGTGGGGGGGGGGGGGGGGGGTGCAGTGTTGCAGACAAATCCCCCACATATTAGACACATGCTATGATGATAATAGTAATTTACATTTTATTTAAAGAGCCTCACTCGACACTCAAGGACATCGAACAAATGTATACATATCCAGAAAATACAGATTGACTTCAAAGAAACAATAAAAATAAAGTCAGTAATTTGACAACGTAGTAAAAGTTAAAAAAAATTATAAAAAAAAGGATAATATACCATGTCAAGTAACAAAACTGAATGAGTTTCTTGTATGTTTCTATTTCTATTTTAGTGCCAACATGAAGTGCCAGGATAAAATGTCATTGCTGAAAGATAAATCCTTGTCAAGATGAGATGAGATGGACTTTAATGATCCCATGAATGAATCCCATACAAGGGATATTAAAAATAAAAGCATTCATAAAGTAAAATAAAATAAACTCTGAAGTGTAAAAGTATAAAGCATAATCTGAGAAAAGAAAAAAAAAAAAAAAAAAAGAAAGAAAAGTTGTGGATACATAGTTACCAAGATACAGGAAAAAATAATGAGCAAAGTGGAGAGTGGCAGTGTGAAGTAGCGCAGTAACTGGTTGGACTGAGTTTGGCATGAGGTCGGAGAGACTTCCAGGATCTGTCCATTCGACAGCGGCGCTGTAACATTCTGCTGGAGAAGCTGCTCCGCTGTCTGTCCAGTGCGGGCTGGAGGGGTCGGTCCGAGTTGCCCATGATGGACGACGGATATTCATATGATTACTGTTCTTTTCTAAAATGTTATTCTTTTAGGGATTAATGGCGGATCCACTTGTTCAGCGTTAAAAACTCATTTCCTTTACATTTTTGAGTGAGGATACATGCGTCAGGTGGCGTGTCTGCCTGGACCAACCGATATGCACCCATTTGTTAAATAGATTGGTCTATTTTCATTCATTCATGATATAAACCTCCTATCCTGCACTCACGGGTTCTGGAGCCTATCGCAGCCGTCATCGGGCACGCGGAAGTAGTTTTTTTATTCCGATTTTTGATTTTTTTTTCTCCTCCACTAGTGTCTTCATAATTGCAGTATAAGTGGTGTCACTGGAGTGGGATGATGGCTGCCAGGATATTGTCCAACGTCTTAAAATAAACTGCAATGACTCGAAAGGTAGTACGAGCAGAAATAACGACAACTCCGTGCAGGTCCGCCGAGGTGAGCCACGGTCCCACGGATCTCATGGCTCTTTCGGTTCTTTTCTTCCTCCTCTTTTCCTTGCAGTCCCGATCCAATCTATCCTCCTCGCTCCCAAAGACGAACCTCAACATCTCCACAGAGCGTATCACGTTCCGACATACAGCTGAATGTCATCGACAGTAACGACAACAAATACAACAACAACAACAGAAGAACCAAAATGAAGAAGAGCAGTGGATTTCTTCGGACGACTTGTACTTTTCGAAATCTTCTTGTCGTGGCGACTGGGACTTGAATTTCACTTGAAGACGATTCAGCCCTCATCCGAGAGGTTCAGATCCCAAGAAGCCTCCAGGACCGAGGAGGCCTCTTGGATGAAACGTGTTCAAGATAGAAATTCAAGTCCAGTCGCCACGACAAGAAGATTTCCACGAGAATTCTCCGTGACCTGGATGACTGAGAGCCTCCACGGACACAGTTGGGATTTTTTTTTCCCCCCCCAGATTTTGGAACTCATCTGGATTTTGTGTTTGAACGTGTGCTGCCTTGCAGCCCTTCTACGGTGTTGTTTACGTTAGAGAGAGTTGAACGGCAGCTCCATTGCTTGTCTGTGCCCCCCCCCCCCCCCCCCCCCCCCCCCCCCCCCCCCCCCC